>JBAMYA010022431.1:0-16618 GCA_037176975.1 Arrhamphus sclerolepis | reverse complement strand
TATATATATATCACATATATATACATATATGTATATTTTTTTATGTGTGTGTGTGTACACATATACATACATTTATTCTTTAAATAAAAATGCCCCACATGCAGTTATAGTATACTATGAATTGGTGGTTATTACAGTTATGAAGGTTAGTATGTAGTTTGTGGTAATACCAAAAACTAGTTGAAAGTTTTTGATTGTTTTAGCTCAAACTGATGTAAAATATCAAAATGTAAGAAAAAGTACCTTTATTGTCTCAGAATATCATTTGGTAACCATTTATCCATTTGGAGTCTCCAAATGGCCATTTTGGAGCTCCGCCTGGATCTTTTCATGGAAAAAACTATTAAGAATAGTCAAACTTTGTGCAATCTTCTTCAAATTTGAAACAAGTGTACACTGATAGTGTCCCTACAGCTTCATACAGCCATTTACCCCCACAGATGAAAGCACAGACAGTTATTCATCCTGAAAAACAGTTTTTATTTTAGGCGGACAAAAATCTTACTTTTCTTTTCTCACTTCAAAGTTCCATTACTCTGTCTCTGAATCACCTAGAGTGTTTCTGACAGTTTCACAAGAAACTACAGAGAGTTTTCTTCTTCTTTCTGGGAAGACTTCATCCATCCATGTAGTCAGAACAGTTCAGAAGTTACAGTTATTTTAATTTGGGTATTCATTTTATTCTGACTGTCGTGAAATTATACAAGCAGGAAATATGGTACCAGCACAGTTACTGGTGCGTTTAAAGGGGAAGGAGTGGCAGCATCTGAGCAGCTAAGGTCACACTTTTCCACACAGCAAACGATTATGAACCTTTTATTTTAAGGGTGATGTCCTACTTGGCTTTCATTCATGTAGTCACGCTTAAGTCAAATGACAAATAATATAATTCACCAAACAGGTGTCAATGACTGTTGAGCATTACGACTGAACAAAGTTTATTCTAAAAATATTCCTCTTAGAATTAAGTTGTGCCAGGATGTGTGCTGTCTTCTGCAGCGGGGTTAGTTTGGTGATTGTGAAGTAATCTGCTATTAAAAGCATGAAGCATAAGCCTTGTTTTATGTGCAGGTTCTGCCAAAAGTAGGCAAGCTGATCGTCCAGGTGCAGACTCTGCCACCAGCTACCGTCCCACCAGAATGCAGCAACCAGGAAGGGTCCAGTGGAGCGGGGGAGCTGAGCGACAGCTTGTCTGTCGGAGAAGTCGGCGTCTCACACTTACGCAAGAAGAAATCGAAGGTGAGAGTCATTCTTTCCGTTGTTTCTTTCTCTGGCGTTCAGTGCAAATTGGATACGATTCAGAGCTTCTCGGTCTCATCCAGGGGTGTCAAACTATTGGGCCACATCATCACCATGGTTACCGTTAAAGGGCCAGTTGTTATTTATTTTCTCAACCAGCTGTGTTGTCAGATTTCCCGCCAGTCACTGGACTGGTCTTAAAACTAAAAAAAAGTGAATTTGTGTCATAAAATTTAAAAAATAAAATAATTCAAAAGAAATGTGCAACTTTTACCATAAAACTGAGGCTGTTCTGCTCAAATTTTCTTTTTCTTGGAAAATTGCAAATTTCAAAGGTTTGTCATAAAAAAATCTAAACTTCTGTTGCAAAAATCAACAAAGTAGATTTTTGTCATAAAATCTCAATTTTTCATAAAAATTTTCTGAAAAATTGAGACTTTTGGACTAAAATCATAAAATCATGTTTTTCCTGTAAAATCATAAAAGTTAAAAAGATTTTGAATTTTTTTTGTAAAATTAAAAAAATGTTTTAAAATTGCCAATTTTATTCCGCAAACAGCGAAGACTTGATTTGCAAGTTTTTGTTCTAAAATCTTTTGCAAACTTTTGCTTAAATGTTAAGTGGGGATGAAATTTTCTCATCATAAGCATATGATTGCCTTTTCACGCTTTGGCGGTTCAGATAAAAATGAAGTGGGGCCTTGAGTTCGGCATGAGTGATCTAATCTGACACGCATACGCAGCTGTAGACAGAAAAAAAAAACAGCTGAACGACTCTTAAAATTGTGCGTCTCTGCTGCGTTTCAGAGTAAGGTGAAAGTGCGGCGGGCCAGCATCTCCGAGCCCAGCGACACCGATTATGAACCCAAATCCCTGGCCTCCACGCAGGGTTTGTCCCTTTTAATATCATGACAAAATAATCCTCTTACAGGCTCGATTAATGAATCTTGCTCTTGCTATTTCTCCTCCAGGCATTGCTCTTCCCCACCAGCAGGAGATCGAGCGCATGTCCAGCTTCAGGGAGCAGCTGGGGGAAGACTGGCTAAGATACCAACACCATCTAGATGGAGGATCGACCACTAACGCCGCCGCCACTGTCAGTGCAAACCAACCAACTTCTAACCCTCAAACCCTCTCCAACGGTCTCGGCACCCCCACCCTGTGTCTACATGCTGATACCACGCAGCTGTTGTCCTCTGTCGAAGTCCTGGAGGTCCTTCCGCCGCCTCTTCTCTCCTCCGAGCCCAGGATGGAAGCTGATGAGCAGGAGCAAGATTTAGAAACAGAGTCCACCTTACTGTGGCTCAGTCACGGCACTCAGCACACGGAGTCCACCCTGGAGGGCAGCATGGCAGATGGCCTCGTGGTGAAGCAGGAAATGGTGACCTCACCGCAGTCCAGCCCAGATTCCCAGAAGTCTGCTGAAGCCGCAAGTGGAGACACCAATCAAGTTGAAGAAGAGGACCTCGGAGGTAAAAGCATGAGATGATGGAGACAGAGGTCAGGAGGAGTGTTTGTTGTACTCAGTTTTCTCTGCTTCTTCTGTTTTTATTTTTCCTTCTTCTTGTCAGTGGACCTGTGTCACCCCCTGCTTGTGGGAGTTCTGTCTGACAGAGAGGAGAAAGGCGGGGAAAGTAAGGGCGAGAGGAAGAACAGGAGAGAGGTCTTCTTGCGTGTCAAGCAGGGACTTCTGCTGGAAGTGGATGTGCAGCACGGTCGGGAGACGTGTCGGCTTGAGCTGGACAGCTTGGCCCGAGTGGAGACCACCAAAGCTGCATGGACCCGAGGGGTAAGAGGGCGTGCAGATGGAAGGAGAGGAAACACAGACACAACCTTATTATCCGGCCCCTAGCAATAATGCTAAACTGTTGGGGCTTCCAAATGAACAAAAAGCTGTACGTCTTGAGTTCCAAGTGTAGCAAGCCCTGCTCTCCTTTTGAAAGAGCGTGCAAAATTTCTGCAATTGGGATTCTAAGTTTTGAAAAGCCCAGTAGAAAATCATCTGTGCAGCTGCCAAGATGGACACGATGCAGGAACAGGAACAAAAATAAGCTCTACATGTGAAGTCTTCCACATTTCATTCTACACTCAAAAAACTCAATTGAATAAAGAAAAAAAAAAGTTCCTGGGCAGAATTTTGCTGCTGCAGTTGTTGTTAAATTTGACTTCTCTGAGTCAGTCCCAGTTTGAATTTAGTGGAAGAAAGCACAGATACCAGAGTATCCATGAGCTGAAGGTCCTGTATTATAGGTATGGACCAACGACTATAAAAACTATATCAACGATGGACGAACCATGACCCCTACAATTGTACAGAGAGCCTCTGAAGCCCGTTTTTCATCACTGTGTGTTGCCATGTTGCGAAGAGGCGGGAAAAAACTGTCAAAGCCAATGGCAGAGGCAATGGCTAGCTGTCAGTCAAGCATGTCAAATGATATCTGGACATCTGATTGGTTAGCTTTATTGCTTAATAGAAATTTATCTGATGTGTTACGAAAAAAATAAAAAATCACTTTAGTGCAGCTCAGAAAAACTGCAAGTTTGTGGGCTGGTGTTGTTGGTGCTGACCAAGCTGGAGCCATCCCAGTTCTGGATTGAAGCTTCTTTGGAAGTAGGTTTTGTTGCAGTTCCTCAACTAGGTCCTAAACAGAGCAAATCCCCATTGATTCCCATGTTAAAAGTGCCAGTTTTCCAGCAGAGTAAACATATTTAGAGTCTGGGACAAAAATCGGTTTTGTACCAGGCATATTTTGGATTGGAAGACTCCTGAAATGATTTTTTCCGTGAGCAGCTTGGCTCCTTTAACTAAGCTGAGTACCGGTCCGACACGTTGAGCTTTTGGTCAAGACCTTGGATTCTTTGACCTACCTGAAGGCCGTGAATAAAAGCTTTCTGTACAAACGTATGGGTCATGTGACCAGATATTGCGTGCATGTATAAATGCAGTCGACGGTGCTGACTGGCTATGGTGTAGCCTGGAAATATTGTCCAGCTCTCTCAAGTTTGAGTCTTCTCTTCATGTTGATATCCACCATCACCATGAATGGACAGAAAGCAAACTGCACGGCAGCAGAAATGATGTAGTGGCGCCACCAAGTGGTATGGCGCATTATTTTGCAAGGTAAATGGATCCTGCCAGGGCCGACACACCAGTTGAAAAGAGCAATGAGGAGGTCAGACCTGCTCCACTTTCACCCTCCAAGGTTTTACCATGGACACTGGAGACCAGCCAGTTGATGTCTTGATGTGAATTTTAACGTTTTGAGAAGAAAATCCACACTTTTGGCAACTCCATATTTGGCTCTGATTTTGTTTCAGGATACAGAAAATCTGTTGCCAGCTGTCGAGCTTCATTTTGACTACATCAGTGAGGCAAGAAGGAGGAGATGCTATGTGCTGCTGGATGATGACCCGCAGCAGGCAGCACAGGTTAGCTGACAAACACACACACATGCTTTATGATGCCGGCTGGATGCTTATGTAATATTTCTCCTGCCCACAGTCGCAACGCTTTTCATTCACACACCCTAAGGATGACGTGCATGATCTGCAGCGAGCATATGATAAAGCATAAACGTGAATGGAAAGATATCCACCCACTGAATTCTTGGTCAAACGGTACAAGTCTGCTCGTGTTCACAGGCTGCCCTCTGCTCAGACTGTTTTGTGTTCATGTTTGACGTCAGCCTCCAGCAGTACAATCTGTACCATGTTTACTAGCTTGTTTATGATTTTTTTTTTTTTTTTTGGTTTCCTCATATTGTGCAACATGAAATCTGTTTCAGATAAAACCTTTAGAGTAACAAAGAAGACCAGCATGTGATGATTTTCTCAGACTGATATATTGCTAACAAACATACACAGTTATGTGAATGAAAAAAAAAAAGCCGTTTTTTTTATTTCTAAGGCTTCATGTCTAATGATGTAATTAATCATCTGGTCCTGAAGAGGTCTAAAAGTTAGGTAAATACAACTTCAGATGAACAAAAGCATATGACATATCACACAGAGTCATTATTTATTCAGCAGAAACTGAGCCAAAGTGCTGAGTTAGCATTTGGAAAAACTAAGCACCAAGTGCTTACTGCATCCATAAGAATTTAGATGGTTAGCCAAGTGCTGTGGAGCAAACTTGATTAATTGATCATCAACAAGTGTGGGCGCCTCTGACAGAGAGGTTTGCTGCTTTGGAGAATTCAGGTGTGTGTTAGCACGGAGAAGCTAACCCATGAAGCCATGGCCCCTCAGCCACCCCCTCCAGCTCTTCTAGGAGGATGCTGAGAGGTCCCGGGTCTGCCCTGGGGCCTTCTACCCATTGAACATTTCCAAAACACCTCCCTGGGGTCTCCCAACCAGGTCCTTACACCACCTGAAGTAGCTTCTTTCAGTGTGAAGGAGCAGCAACTCTGTTGAACTCCAAGTCTCTCTTGAATGGCTGAGAGCAACACACTGGAACTTGTAACCATATAGAGTTTTTTGTTTTCATTTTTTTCTCACTAGGCTTTGACTGATATCCTGTCTCATGTGGCGGAGGAAAACCAGCGGCGCGTCTTGAAGGTCGTCCCTGGCTGCGTTCGTCTGCAGTGCCTCCGCTGCAGGTCAGAGTTCATGCCTCATGATGGTGCCGGTAAAGAGGGGGGGAGGAGGAGGACGGGCGCTGTGATGCTGCCAGAGGGCGAGGAAGAACTGGACGGAGTCGTTGATGGCAACGAAGGTGAGAGTGATGAAGAGATTTTTATATGAACGTATTTTCAAGCAGCTGTTTTTCAGACTTTTGCACATTAATGAGACTTTAACTGGTAGGGTTGCTGTGCTATGGTCAACTGATTTCATTTCTTTGCACTTGTACAGCCTGAGAATGTGTTAAAACCGACCTGGAAAAATGGCAAAGTGACATTTATACGACTTTCAATCGCTCTTTCAGTTCCTCAGAATGAACTGGTTGCTGGTTTGACGGGCAAAAGAACTGCTGCAGGGAAAATTAGATGTGGAATTTGGCTTATGCTGGCACGCACACTGCAGCCTTGATTCTGATTTATCTCTGAAAGAAGTCATATAATCTTCTCTATTCATAAAAGTAATCACTGCACGCATTAAGCTGTTAGTCTGAGGCCTGCACTCGTTTATTAATCAGTGTCAGCGGGCTTTGTGGTGAAAACTGGAGATAAGGTCGAAACAAGGTCGCACATTGCATGTGGCGAGTTCACCTTACGTCAAAGCGCTATCAGGCCTCCAGTGGTCGTTTGCACAAGGCTACATAGTTACACAAAACAAAAGTCTGTTTTCAGACTCACTTGTGTGAGTCCCAGGACTTATCTGCTATTTCTTCTTCTCAAGCTGCCCATTCTTCTGCGTTCCCACCTGTATAATCAACACGAGACAGATAACACCCTTCGCTCCGGCAGCCACCTCTCTGCTATCCAATCAAACCCAACATTAAAACCTGCTCAGGCACGCACAGACACACTGTCGGGCTTTGTTCAACAGATGTTTTAGGAATCCCTTGTAACCATGCGCCATTATTATTTAGCTTAGTTTTGTTCTCCTGAAATTTCAGACAGCATGTGTTCTTTTCATTCGCACGTGTCTGAACTCAGACTTTTGTTTGCCTTTGGCTTTAAGAAATGCTTTTCATTGTTGTTCCAGATTTTATGTAAATTCAAATTATGTGGTTTTTGCATGAAGAATTGCTGTTTTGTTTTTTGTTTTTGTTTTTTTTAGCATTTTAGTATTTTCTTTTTATACTTTCAAAGGTTGTTGAGTGCTTTTTCTTTTTGTTTTGTGAAAAAATGAAATGAAAATGAAAAATACTTTATTTATCCCAGAAGGGAAATTCAATATTGTAGTAGGGCTTTTTATATAGTTTTTTTGTTTTTCCTATTCCTTTGTTACCTCCAGTTCTCTTTACTAATTAAATGTTCACATGTCCAAACAAAAAGGAATCTCAATCAATAGGGCTCTTCGAACATCTCGGAGTCACTGGACTGTTGCATCAGTGAACTGACATTCATGTACCTTGACGGTGAGGCTTCAGAGAAGGTCTTTATTTATGGTCTTTAGCAACTTCCTCCAAGCATGGGGTTCCAGTGACCATGAGATTCTTGCTCTGCTTCACCTGACTGCCTTTGATAGAGTGAACCAGAGCATATTATTATCTTGTTGACAACATCTTGCGGGCATTTGGGGTTCTGCTCTGGAATTGTTGAGATCCACAAATGGTTCTAATTCTGAATCCTCCTCCCTTTTTTTGTGGGGTTCCACAGGGCTTAATCTTAGGGCTCCTGCTTTTTTTCACTTTATTTACTACACTTTGAAATAAGTGATATCTCCTTCCACTTTTATGCTGACGACAGTCAAATTTCTGTACAGCTAAAGCAGAAGGATGGCTGGTTGGACCACTCCTTGAATGTCCTAATGATATTCAAGCCTGGATGGCGCTTAACATTTTAATGACTAGAAGGAAGTGATGGTTTTTTGATCAGGATCCCTTGGCGCTGCTTATAAGACCTTCAGTTATAAATCTGGGCTTTAAGATGGACAATGATTTTAAACCGAAACATCAAGTTGCTAATGTTGTAGGTCCAGCTTTTTTCATTTAAGGAAGCTGGCAAAGGTGAAATTCATTCTTTCAAGACAGCATTTCAAGTCAGTAATCCATGCTTTCATTACGTCTTGGCCGGATTACTGCAATGCACTTTATTTTGGAGTCAGCCAGGCTTCCCTGTCCTAATACTTTTATTCACTGGCTTTCAACCCAGCATGAGACATTGGTTTGATTTGATTTGTTTTATTGTTTTCATTGTTGCGCTGTCAGTCTTTTTATTACTGGATTAGCTGTATTTCATAGTTTTATTTTGTTTTTATGTTTTAAATGTTTTTAAACCCCTCATCTTTGAACTGTGGTTGTGTGGAAGTGCTTTATAAATAAAGTTGGTATGGTATGGTAAAGCCTGTGGTGTAAAGACGCACTGAAGACCCACTCTTTGTTCTGCCTCCGCTCTCTAGCTGTGCGTTCAGAGGAACCCCATGAAGGTGCAATATTCAGTTAGTTGTTGCAATAATAAAACCGTTTATAACTGGTTGTTCCTGTTGGACCAGAACATATTCGTGCTAGCCCCTAATCTGGCCATTGTTGTCAAAAACCTGTTTTCTGTTTTTATTTCTTGCTGCATCATTAACGTGTTTGTTCTCCACCTTTAGTGCGTTCGTTGTACCTAATTGCTCCCCTTTATTGTGGGGATCGACAGGGCTCAATCTTCGGGCCCCAGCTTTTTTCACTTTATTTCCTTCCTCTGGGCTTTATTCTTTTTGTTTTTTCTTGCTGCATCATTAACATTTTTGTTTGTTCTCCCCCTTTAGTGACTTTTTTATGTTCAACTTAGCCAGTTGACAAACTGTGTGATCAGGGTTTAGGATTCTCTGTCTTAGCCCCTGTTTCTTTAAGAGCCCAATCCAAGAAGCCCAGTCTACTCTGATTGGGCAGCTTATGAATGCAACATGGTTTATTAATGGTGTGCATTTTTACAAATTAACCCCTTAGAAGCCATTATGCAAATGCTAAAAAAAAAGAAAGTTTAAAAATGGACTTTTTGCAAAAATTAAGAAAGACTTGCTATCTTCCCACAAAGACAGTTATTGGAAAGTAATTTCCCGTCATGTTTTTTTCTCTCTTTTCAGACGGAGGTCATACTTGTCCAGAGTGTGGCAGTGACCATGTGGTTCAGATAGCTGACCAGTCCACTCCTCCTTACAGCAGTACACCCATTTACCGTCAAACAAGACCTGCCGTTGAAGACGACCTTCTTGATGGAACCCATACCTCTCGCTGTGCCAACAAGGTCTTTTTCATTATCAACTAAATGACTTTTTTGTATTTTTGTTTTTGTCATCTGCTCTAATTAACATAGTAATCATCTGAATGTGTTCTTTAATTTCAGCAGAATGAATACACAGATGCTAGCATCAGCAGTAGTCCCATCCAGGAAACTGCCACGGCTGATCCAACATTTGTCACCGCCCAAAGCAGCTCCTTCTTTATCGGGGAAGGTCCTGATGACACCAGCAGCCTCTCTTACAACACAGATTGCCAAAGTAAAGAAGACCTAGCAGGAAGCTACCACTACACCGCCACTGGTGCAACGCCACCTCAAGGCCAACCTTCGGGGCGATCTACTCCTAAAGGTGAGCTCTTGTACATGCAGTCTGCCTTTAACCATGGACCCCCGTGGAAACGATCCACTGCTGCCCTTCAACTTAAATTTGCATAATAAAATAAGAAGCATTGCTGCAAGGCAGTGCAATTTGGACTTCCAAGTTAAATTAGATAGCGTTAAAGCAAAAAAATGGATGTGTCAAGCAAGCAAAGCAATTTGTCTTATCTAAATTGAAGGTTTAATGAAAGAAGGTGCCAGAGGCAGAGAGACTGTGTGATAATGGGCCACATAAAGTTGTCTCAACTTGACTTTTAAAAAGTAATATGTCATATGTGCGTGTGTGTGTGTAAAAGATAAAGTTGCAGCAAAATCCCTGCATTTTAGTGAAACTGACAACTAAAACAGGTAAAGGTTTTTATTAATTGATGAATGGTGTCAGCTGCACACTTTTTACATCCAAAATAACATTGTGATGCTGGCAGAGCTGTTTATTAGAGGAATGTCGCAACAGCTGTAAAATATAAGTGGTATTTTATTACTTCTGATTCAAGTCATACACATCAGCTGTGGGATGTAGAATAAACAGTTACGTCAGCTTTGCTGCGTCTCCTTCAAACATACAGTTTGAAGTCTTAATTGAAAGTGATTAGAGATGGGAAGTATTTTAATCTCATGGATTTTGTGAGGTGCAGGAACCCTCGGAGGCTTTCTTTTTTTCTCTAACTCCCTCACATCTGCCTGCCATTTTTGGATGAACCACATGGTAAATGTGCAATAAGACAGATTGGAGTCATTACTGGTGATGGGAGAGGAATGAAAGCCTTTGGAGAGGGAGGACTGAGTCGTAATGATAGCCCTCTCTATCTCCCCTTTTTTTTCCTTTCTTCCCCAGTTGCAGAGGGAGTACCATGTAATCTGTCCTTGTGAAACCACAGACTTAGACCAGAGATAACTCATACTCATCCAAATACACTGACAGACACTGAATATATTGTCTTTCTTTCTGAGGAGGGGTGGGTGGGTGACACAGTGCACTCATTGTTGCAGAACAGAGTCCTAATTTTCCTGTCTTTCTGAATACGTCTTTTATCTCACCCCTGTGTGTTTTTCTTACCTTTTAGAAAGTTTTTTTGAGGGTTCAAATGCCTTTTTAATCTAATCTCGGTTTGAACTTTCTTCAAATCAAAGACTCCTGGTTTATTTTGGCCTCTGTGGTCCATGCCTTGTCATTTTTGATTAGCTCTAATCATTCGTCAGCGTTCAAATGACTCCCGTTGCTGTTCTTTCTTGGATTTATTGCTCTTAAATGCCTCTCCGCTTGAGAGTGGTTGACTAAAGCTGCGGTCTGCTTTACTAAAATCTGGCTATGGGTTTATAAAAGCCAAGAAATATGTAAGTATTCCCACTGGTGCCAGGAAACTATGGCTTAACTACCAGTGGAAGATATCATTTGAGGGAATGAATTAAGACGCCAAAAAAGCAACTTATTCATTAGAGCGTTTCAGTCCATATGTGGTGCTGAAATTGCAAGAAATGATGGCAGCAGATTTTGGCTAACCACTCTTAAAGAAAAATTCTGTTAATTTACAAGCCGGTTCCTATTTTCCTCGGTATTTTATTGTCCATTATTGATGAGCAAAAAAAGCTATAAAATCACATTATAATAGATGATGGGATAATGACACTCAGGAAAAACAAAATAAAACCACATTTTTTTCTGGGATGAATACTGATAAAGTGTGTGAATATAAAATTTTATGGGGCTAAAAACAATGACAGCAAATTTTGGTGCTGAAGTCAATAAAACTTAAAAAAAGCACTGATATTGAAAAAAGTTGCATTGAAAAATAAAATACAAATATCGTAATGAAAATAACATTTTGAGGGGCGGGGCTGCAGAGAATGCGTATTTCAAGTGATTTCCACGAAAGTGCCAGGACTTCCTGCTTGAGTCTCCATGAAGCTTCTGGTTGCCTAGCAACTCCAGTCAAAGACATAACGGCTGCTAAGAGTTCAGGTGGAACTATCAAACTCCAGGTGAGTCTCTTTTTCTACACAGCTCTATTCATTTATTTATTTAATGAGCTATGTGTGTGGACTGCTAGTAAATTAAGTTTAGTTTTAAAAAGAATGATTGCATGCTGTTTGGAATATGTTTACGACAAGAGTGTCAAACTCTATTTCATCCAGGGCCGCATCATCACCATGGTTACTGTTAAAGGGCCTTTTATTCTTTATTTTTCTCAACCAGCTATGTTGTCAGATTTCCTGCTGGTTCCTGGACTGCTCGTAAAATACTGAATAGCTCAAATAAGAATCTGTTCATTAAAAAGTCAAATGCATTTTAAAGGTTCAGCCAATAAAGTCGTGTTTACTCTTCACATGTCGGTTATATTCCGGATTTTTTCCTTTAAAAAAAAGCTTTTCCTCTGTACAAACTACTCCAATGACTCATATATGTTTTAAGCCATTTTGCGTTTACGTATATTCAGAGAACAGGCTATGATTTGGCTTTACAGAACAAGTTTTTGAACACTTATCTCATATTGTGTTACATCGTTTATTATAAAGTGTCGTAATTCTAGTGGTTTTCACCACATTTTTTCTGATTTACATGCAATGGTTTTAGATGAATCAAAAGTGATCATTGAAGAACTTGGAGCAGGTGAAAGGGTGATAGGCATTTATACTTTTGCTTGTATGAGGTTGAGACATGAAAATATATAAAACCTTTATCTCTGTCTGTTTGAACAGGTGGTCATGTTGGAAGAAAACGATAGCACTCCTGATGTGGGTGATTCGGACATTCTTGTACATTGGTCCTTTGCAGCAACATCTTGATCTTATCCACTACCATCTAACCAAATATATTTTTAAAAAAGAAGTCAAAGTCTGCATGCCGGGTCTGCTGAGAGAGCATGACATTGAATTTTCTAGCACCTCACATCCAGGAATGGATGATCTTCAGATGATGATGGTGATGAGGTCATTTGTATTTCTGAAAGCTAATCGTGAAACACATGATGCTTCATAATGGATCTGCAGTCATGTGCATGTTGCAGAGATAAAAGTCGACAGCACAAGGAGCTTTATCATTTTATTATAAAAGCTTTTTAAAAGAATCTGTGCAGCTTTAGGTAACCTTTAATCAGTCGTGTTTTTTTCAGTTTCATTACAACAGGCTTTACATTTTCATTTTTGCCATTTTAATGATTACCTGTCAGTCAAGCACATCAAATAACATCCTGGTATCTGAGTGGTCAGCTGTATTGTTTAATATAGATTTATATGATTTGGTAAAACAAAAACAAAAAAACTCCTTTACAGTTGTCATGGATGTAAAATGTTACAGATGAAAATAAAACATTTTTCTACCAGGCTGTTAATATGTTCCATTCTGCTGCAACTTGGTCACTTTTAACATGTAGGTCAGTGGAGATTTGCTTTGTTTTGGAGCCACCACCTAGTGGTCAGTGGAGGAACTGCAACAAAACTTATTTGCCCATTGGCTTCAATGTTGAAGTGGGATGGCTGGAACAAGGTGTGATGAGTCAGTGTTTATGGCCTTTTAAAATATGCATCACT
This sequence comes from Arrhamphus sclerolepis, assembly GCA_037176975.1. Taxonomy (NCBI): domain Eukaryota; kingdom Metazoa; phylum Chordata; class Actinopteri; order Beloniformes; family Hemiramphidae; genus Arrhamphus; species Arrhamphus sclerolepis. Next base: position 3,641 of record JBAMYA010022431.1, on the reverse strand, counting down.
TGGCCTTTCTTTGCAGTGACTGTGAAGGAGTCTTCGGCATGTCAAGCTAGTCATGGTTTCATCTGAGACCTCAGACCACTTGCAGTGCTTTTTTAATCTTTAGCTGCTGGGAATTGAGTTATCTTCTAGTCACAATTTATATTTACAGTTACACCGCTCTTTTTGCTTTTTCTTTTTTTAGCAAACGTAAAAGAAATGCAGAGTAATACATTTGCACATCTGTATAGTTTTCAAGCAAGATGTGGAATGCAGTAGGTGCTATAGTCAAAGTAGAAGCTTCTAAGAGAACCTTAAGAACAAAGCTTAATCACCACAACGTTCAGTCAGTTTCATTTATATAAAAAGTTAACTTGTTAACTCCTGTTAAAGAGTTCCTTATTCCTCTCCAGTGTGAAATATTTTACACAGATTTGGAATGCCTTTTACGGAATGAAAAGCCAGAAGCTTTGCTGAATAAAAGCATTAAAAACATGTTTACAATTCAATAAACAGATTTGTCATTCGCTGAAAGGATATCAGTGTAGTCAGGATTCCTGGAGACGAGTCATTTCAAATATTTAAAAGAAAACACTGAACTGGGTATGAGTCAGTGGTGAATTCTTCAAGTTTCAAGAGAAGCTCAGCTTTCCCAGTTGTGTTAACATTTCATTGACTACAAAAGAACACATCCATCTTGAAGACAAGTTAATTCAGAAGCATCAATGCATCAGATTTCAAGAAATGGTTTTCTTATATGGTCTATGATCAATGCATTTACCAGTAGAGGCTGAGCTTCCATTCACTTCAGTGGGACTGAATGGAACAGTTGTTTTCATTAAATTATCTACTAATACATCCAGGAATCCTTATACCCAACAAGATGCCGAAAAAATGAAACTAACCATGTAGGACTGCTTGAAAATGTGAAATGTAAGACTGACAATGACTGGAAACGATTATTTGTGCAAATCTGTTGTCTCGGTTTGCAATGAACCGTTACGTGCATTGTAAAATGAAAATTTTAAAACTTTGGAAAAGACGAAACAACTATCAGTACATAAAAATGTCAGGTACTAGGAGGTATCAGGAGAAATATATGGAGCAAAAATCAGGGCCACAAGTTTTGTAATTGAAAAGAAATATAAGACTCCAAAATCTCAAAACATACGTTAAGGTGAAAAATTGAAAGTAAATAATTAAATTGCAAAAACAGATATATATATTTGAATGTGTTACTGTATTTTACAAAGTTGGATATCAAAACTTCAACTTTCAGTTTAAAATTTTAGTTTTACATCTGGAAGTTTTTCTTTTAAGTTATAAAACCCTGATTTAGCTCCATACCAATAAGCTTCCAAAAGCTCTTAGTGAGTTACATATGATCTAAAATTCATCTTATACCCTCATGATGTCTTTGTCTTTGCGTATTTCAGCACAACCTGGTAAAGATCTAACTAAAACGGACCTAAACTAGATATGTTTTCGCCGTCATGTAATGGACACATAGTGAAAGCCTGCTGTTTATCATTTCAGGAAAGTGTTTGCCAAGGTCGAAGCAAACAAAAATATTCAATGGTAGTGAATTAGTGAAGCGTTAAAGATGTATCAGAATCAAGAATTGGGGCTATGAACGATCAGGAAGAGTCCCCTTATCTTGACCAATTCCAGATAACCTGGCAGCAAAAAGAGGGTGGAGGAGGAAGCTGATTGTGGTGACGCCCCACTTTTCTGAGCCCTTACATTACAGGTTTAAAGACGTACGGAGACAAAACAGAGAATTTCCAGCAATTTGGCTTTTTATTTTTTATTTTTCCTTCTCTCGCCGTCACAGTTAAATGTTCCGTTGAGCTGGAACATCTCATTCCTCCAAATCGTACCCAGTTTTGTGAGTCCTGTTGCTTCTCTCACCAACAGGCTGTCAAACGTCTCCCTGAGACTAAACTCTTCCAACTGCTGTCTACGTTGGAGGGTATCAAGGTGGTTGAAGCAAGCACTGGGCTTTTCTTTCTATTCCTCATTCTTTCTCGACAACAAACACACTTTCCAGGGCGTTCTGGGTTACTACACTCAACCAACTACCCTCAACACCCCCTTTAGGAGATAAAATCACAGCATTATGCATGTGTTCTGGTTATCTTGTTGGATCACCTGGTTTAATCTCAGTCATCTCCTTTTGTGTTTGTAGACGAGTTGGATCTACTTTCCGAGGACTACGAGGTAGTAGATCATCGGTTAAAGCTTTTCTTGGACGTAGATGTTTTCGAAGAGGAAGAGGAACTTCACTCTTACCTCAAGGTAAGAGTCAAAGCATCAGGTCCAGGTAGATGGATGAGATCCTTTTGGAACTGGAGCAAGGCAGGATGCTCTCCACAGCACCAGAACCTTCTCCTGGTGCAGACTGAGGTTGAAGATGCGCTGTAGAATTCCACATGGCTGGTCAGCACAGGCTTTTAGGACTCTGGGGCTGACGTCATCTGGATTAAGATCCATGACTTATTTTCAATGGCTAAAAAAGCTAACATCATACGCCATAATTCATAGGAAAACTGAGAAAATATGTTTCCAAGGTTTTTAAATCTCAACTGACGTTCGCATTCAGGCAGGAAACAGCGTTATTAGCAGAATCTGTGTTTAAGGAAAGGTTTGCCAGTAATGGCTTCCTGTCACCGATCATTCAAATTTGCAGTCTTTTATGTAGATGTTATTGTTTCATTTATGAGTGCAGCTTTAGTAAGTCCCATAACTTACATTGTTTGAAAGATTATATCTTCCCAAGTAGTGACAACTTTACTAGACTTCATCTGCGGTTTCATCTCAGTCAGCCAAGATGAACGCTCTCAGTAAATCTTCAGGAAGTCTTTCACCCGTCTCTTCTTCATGTGGAGCTCCTTTGACAAGTTTATGCTCCCCCTGTTGTCAATTAACATTCCCTAAAATCTCTTTAAAGTACATCCTTAATGCTTTTTTAGTCAGCGTGACACAGATTTTTCTCTGAGACACCTGGATGAAGAGAAACCACAGCTGGAAACACGAAGTCTCGCTCCATTTATCGTCACACAAATATTTACGGCTGCTGCTTGAGTTTCTGTGTCCTGTTGTTATTCAGGAGGAAATTAATGTGTCTGGGATTTTTTTTTTTTTGTCAGTGGTTTGATTTCAAAATATGATAATTAAAAGTTTACTTTTGGATTTATCCCTCAGTGAGTCTTATTTTAATGCTGTAAAGAGGAAAAAAGAAAAGAAAAGTTATTATGCTTGAGATCAACTGTGAAATATGCACTGTGAGAAATATTCCTCTGTCATCTTTTTTACCCCCTTTTTTTAATCTTCAGATGTCAGCTGTCAAATTTGGGGAGCCAGAGGAGATTCCTTCACTCTTAGTTGTGTCAAACCAGAGGATTTATTTCCTGGAAATGAGATCAGACGTGCAGTAAGTAAAACAAAGTTAATGTGGCTTTTCTTAAGTCGGGTTCTTTCTCCTTAAAAGTCTCTAAATATGTGATTGAATGATTCCAGAAGGCAAAAGAAACATTGGTTATGTTAGTGAGTAATATATATATATATATATTTTTTTTTTAAATACCTTTAGAGTATGATTAAAAGAATATGATAGATTACCTCTGCTCAGTTTGTTTTAAGGTGTGAAGCCGGCAACACAACAA
>JBAMYA010022410.1:0-16619 GCA_037176975.1 Arrhamphus sclerolepis | reverse complement strand
TATATATATGCTCTCAGCAGGAGGGTCCCCCTTTGAGCCGGGTTCTGATCAAGGTTTTATTCCCAAGGGGGAGTTTTTTCTTGCCATTGTTAGGCTCTGCCGTGTGCTCGGGGGTCATGCTCTCGGTTTAATTAAGTGCCTAAGATAACTTCTTGTAAACAGGCGATATATAAATAAATGAAATTGAACTGAAAGACAAAGGTCTGTAAAAGCCCTGGAAGAGTTTAAGTCCTGCCTCGCTACACGTCATGATCTGCAGCACTTTCGTAGCTTCAAGTGTAAATACCACATCAGACAACACCATTACAGAGACATGACTAAAGATGCCAAAATCACCTTGGCATTAGGAGAAAAAAAAATCAGATCAAAAGTAAAAGTGTAAGTTAGAGATATAGAGGTTTAATGTGCAAATACAAACAGTATATCAAAAAACATTTTTGTGTGAGTAAAAATGTATTTTATAAGGTAAGACGAGCTCTGTGAGGATGTTTTTAAGGGTGCAGTGACTAGATTCAAATGAACTCCACTCCAGCTTCACCGCTTTTTAATTTATGAGGCATAATTAACATCGGTCTGTATTATTCATCCAGGGCAAAAGGGAAACAACGAGTACCTGGCTGCAAAAAATAGCCAGCAGTTGTTCAAATCTGGTTGCCTAAGGCAATCAAGGACCCAAGACTGCTCTTTTACTCTGTTAAGGGTTCATGTGATTGTGTTACTGCGGCTGTTCAATTGAAATTGAATTTGAGGTTTATTTGAATACTGTTTATAGGGTCATAGGGCTGGGTAAAGACTTCTGGAGTGTGCAGCAATGAATGGTTTAAGATTTAGTAAAGGCTTATGGTAAATCAGGATTAAGCTGTTGAATTGTAACAAAACAAACAAACAAATGAATCCAAATATGTTGCGTAAAACTGCTGAGCTTGTATGAGGAATAAAATTCAGGATGGTTTAAAGCATTTTTGTTCAACGGGGCAGCAGGGCTTTCCTCATACGTTGATAACAAGATAAGTGTTACACTATCTGTTCTGATTTATTTTATTTCCTCTTGAGCAAATACAGAAAGTGCTGCTGTGGTTGTCTGCAGAGTTATAGTTGATCAGCGCAGTAAAACACAGTAACGTGGGGACACCCTCCTGAGTTGCTCATGCTAATGTAAGCTCAAATATAACATTTGTTTCAAACCGTTCTCCTCACAGAGGACGACTGCTTGCTTGTAGAAATGTGTGATAAACCACATCACATGTGTCAACCTGAAGGCCCGCCACATTTTATCTGTCCCATGAGAGCGCGCAAAGATAACCATAAACTTATAACAAGAACATTTTTGAGGACATTTAAATGTGACTGTCTGCTTGATTCAGTTCTGACATCAAAAAGTGGAATAACAGCAGCTGTCAAAAAGAGATTTTACAAAAAAAGTGTTGCGAATTTTTGCCAAATTCAATAATTTTTGTGACATTTATTTTTTTTAAAATAACGAATTCATGATTTTAGGACAAAAAGTTGAAATTACAGAAATATTTGCTAGTTTACAATGTTGTGATGTTTTGTTGTGTTATGTTACGAAAAGAAAATGTAATTTTTCGTTAAAAAGTCACAGTTTTGGGACATTTGTAATTGGATGATTAAAAAGTCTCAGTTGTTAAATAACAAAATAAATTCTTGAACTTTTTTTTGCTATTTTTCCATAAAGAATTGTTTTGTTTTATACAAAAAAGTCAACTTTTTTTTAATTTGTGATTTTACAAGAAAAAGAATTGTGATTTTAGTGCAAAAGTCTCAATTTTATGATAAATGTTGCAACTGTTTTGAAAATTGATTGATTTTATGACAAAAATTCTTTTTTTCTTCATTTCAACTTTATTTTCACATATCAGAAGAATTTACATGAATAGATTAGCTTTTTCTGGCATAAATTGTTAAACCCAACCCTATCCCACCTCCCCATCCTGGTTTCATCTGCCTAGAGACACTCACACAAACAACCAGGAACAAATGTACACAACTACAAAACAGATAAAGACCTCTAAAAAGAAGAAGAAGAAAAGACTCCAACCAGTAAGATCATAACAGCACCCTGGAACTCCACCATAAGAGAGGAGGAGGAGAGAAGAATTGGTGAAGAGAGAAACAAATAATAAGAGATCATGCAAAAGGACTTGACCAGGTTTCATCATATTTATCCTCCGACCCTCATTCAGTACCTAATGTTTTCTAATTCCAACCCAGCATTATCCGTCTAATCCAATAAACGTAGGCGGGAGGGTTCTTTCCCTTCCACTTCTGCAATATCAGACGACGTGCACGTAACCATGCACAAGCGATTCTGTGGAAGCGGGAAAACTGCAGCTCATCCCCAACTATACCAAAGACACCTGTCAAAACCTCACTTTCTAATGAAAAAAGATATATTTTTTTGGTTTGCAAGAAGTAGTTTTTAATCATACTTTGGAAAAAAAAATAGGATTTCAGAACAAAAGTCCCAATAAAGGTCGTAATTTTTGTGAAATTTGAGATTTTATGACAAAAATGAACTTTTTTTTTGTTATGACAGAATCCAGCAAGTAGTGGGAAATCTGACAACATTGCTGGTTGATAAAGTAAGTCCTTTGATGGTAACCACGGTGATGATGTGCCCAGGATGAATTTGAATTTGACACCCGTTCTTCATCATGGAGTGAAGATAAAGGGAGGAGGGTTTTTATTTTTCTTTTAATCTTCAGTTAATACATTTGAGAACAAATGCCAAAGATTTCAAACCTCATTAGCTGTTGTAGAGTTGTTGACCTGCGCTAATGACCGTCACTCAGCAACAGAGCTCAGGTTCAAGGGGTCCTTGAGTGCAAGCCCTCGAGTTCATTAGTAATTAATCAGCCTGCTCATCTCCGTTTTGCCTTCACTGAGCTGAACCACAGGGATGTGGTTCAGTTTATGATTAATTCTCTGTACTGTTATTTATGCTAACTCCTGTGTGAATGATTAGCTATCCTCAAAACAAGCAATTCTCAGTTTTGAAACACTCTGCGTATTTGAGGCCTGAAGCTAAAATATCAGCCAACAGACTGAAGAGATTTCCTGAGGAAACCTTTCGAAAAGAAATCAAAGTTGCTTTTGCCTATGAAGTTTTTTTTTTTTCAGGTTTTTTTTTCCTCCAAGGACTTGAAGAGAGCTTTGTTTTGTGAAAACTAAATCCTTCCTAGATTCAGTACATCAAGTTGATGTCTTATTCCTGCAATTAGTCAAGAGAGATCATATAAGCAAGAGCTCTGGTTATGTATGGAGTTAACGTGTGGTTCTGTTCTATTTGAATCACTAATGTAGTCCGTCCATCCGTCCATCCATCCATCCATCCATCCATCCATCCATTACCTTATACAATTTTGCATCGCAGGGGCAGCAGCCTGAGCAGAGAAGCCCAGACAATATACTTGTTGCTCTTGATAAAAAGCAGTACTGTGCTGCACTTTTTATTGATCTGTCAAAGGCGTTTTACACTGTGGATCACACAGTTTTAAAGAATAGGCTTATCCGTTTTGGCCAGTCAGATCAAGTAGTTTCCTGGTTCACAAATTATTTGAGTGACAGGACCCATTGTATTAAATATGATGGTTCGTGTTCTGAATTTTTAGTGTCCACAAGGGGGTTCTATATTAGGACCTCTCCTATTCATTATGTACATTAATGATTTGGGGCAAAATGAGTGCGATGCTAGTATGCATTTTTATGCCGATGACACAAACATTTACTGCTTTGGCTCATCCTCTGCTAATGCTGCTGAATCTCTGCAGAAAGCTTTCGATGTGGTGCAGCAAACACTGCTGAAGCTAAAATTAGTCCTAAATGCTGACAAAAAATTTTTTTTTGTTGTTTTCAAACTCTAGGACACATACATTATCCCTACAGTGTCCACTCGTGAGGGACATGAAATAGAGGTGGTTCATTTGTACAAATATCTTGGCATCATGCCTGATGACGCCCTCACTTTCAAACCCCATATTGAGAATGTTGTGAAGAAACTCAAATTGAAACTGGGTTTTTTCTTCTGAAATAAATGTTGTTTTTCCTTTGGTGTTAAAAAGCACCTTATCACTGCAACTTTTTTTATCCACTTTAGATTATGGAGATCTGTTGTATATTCATGCTTCAGTTCAATGCCTTAGAAAGATTGACTGTGTTTATCATGCTTCTCTGAGGTTTATTACAAACTGCAGGACCTTCACCCATCCCTGTGAACTGTATTCTCGAGTGGGATGGCCTTCTTTGTCCACCAGGAGGTTGGCTCACTCGTATACTTTTATTTACAAGGCCATGCTTGGACTACTTCCCTCTTACATTTGTAATTTAATCATGCAGAGAAATGTTGATTCTTATGATTTGCGTTCAAACAATAATGTGTTGCTCACAGTCCCATTTTCCTGCACTGAGCTGGGAAAAAGGGCTTTTGTCTTCTCTGCCCCTTTTACATGGAACCTGTGGCAAAAGGACTGGAAACAACTTATCTCATTGAATGATTTGAAATCCAGACTGAGAGCACGTGAGACAGCCAACTGTTGTATCTAATTTGTATGTCATTTTAATTGTCTTGAAACTGTAATCTTTTGCTGCCTCTTGGCCAGGACTCCCTTGTAAAAGGTTTTTAATCTCAATGGGGCATTCCTGGTTAAATAAAGGTTAAATAAAATAAAATAAAAGACCTCCCTACCTCCAGCCACCTCCTTCAGTTCCTCCAGGGGAATACCGAGGCATTCCTCGGCCATGCCTAGAGATGTAGTCGTTCCAGCGTGTCCTGTGTTTGCCCAGGGACCTCATCCCAGTTGGACATGTCCAGAACACCTCTTGAGGGAGACGTCCAGGAGGTATCCTCACCAGATGTACAAACTGCCTCAACTGTTCGTTGCTCTGATTGGTTGTAATGCTAACCAATTGTGTGCAGAGTCAGTCTCTAAAGCAACTGTTAGTCCCATCGCATAGATGGGGAGGCCCAATGGCTTGTTGTCAGACCCTACATCTGTTTAGATGTAGGTCTGATTTCTCAGGCTATGAATATATACAAACAAAGCACAATATGAACCATGATGTTCCTCAAGGTTCTGTTTTAGGTCCAACACAAATTTGCATGGTTCCTCATCAGGAGGCATGACATTGGTTTCCATAGATATAGTTTCCATAGTTGCAGTGATGACACAACTGACTATACAGTCAAAAACCTTTTTAGAAATCAAACTATGGATGTCAAAAGGTTGTCAACAATGCCATCAAGAAAAACATTGAGATCATATCAATTGGTCCTGAAAAATAATGAGAGAAACTCAAAAATAAATGTGCAAGAACCTACTACTACGTCCAAGACATAAAGTAAAAAGTAAAAAGTTATCCTCATCTCAGACCTCAGTTTCTTAAATCAAATGTTCATGCTGCTATAGGTCTCGGCTGCTGGGGCACTGAGCATCTTCAGCCTGTCTGTCTGATCTCAGTTTCAAATTGACCTGAATTATTTAACTGAATCAGCATTGTCTATCTTCTGTAATCTCTCTCTCTTCTCCTTTTTCAGGAAAAAAAACCCCCAAAAGCCTCCAAAGCCATCCATCTTCTGACCACTGGCCATGTGAGTGGCATCTGTTGACTGGATGCCACTGTAGGATGCCCGCTGGTGTGGCCAACCTGGACCTGGAGTCTGACCCTCCAATTATCAAATATTTGTACCCCCCATTGCCACTGGTAGTCTTTGTCATGTGCTTGGGAGTCCATGCTTTTAGTACATGCAGGCTGGATTATTATAATGCTATCCTTTCAGGTCTCCCCAAGAAAGATATTTCACAACTACAGCTACTTCAAAACTCAGCAGCATATGTGCTGACTAAAGCCCTAAAAAGAGAACAAAATTACACAAATTTTAAAGTGTCTGCACTGGCTACTTGTTTCTTTCATGTGGTTGAAAATGTGGTTAACACATTTTTAGTCACCCAATCAAATTTGCAACTTTGCAGGAACAGCTAACTGATAATTGGGTGACATTTCTTGATACAATTCACTTTGGCATAAAATTGTCATGAAATTATATCGACATGGTGTTCTGCCAAAGAGAAGAAGGAGAAGTGTGCATTGTGACCACACTATTTTCACACCATTTCACCACCATATTCTCATAAAGTCCCCAGATCCAAATTTAGCTTCTGCCCTCTGCTGCTGTGTTTTCAAAATTTTTATTATTCCTGTGTCTTTTCCCATTTTTCTACCTGTAGCAGTGTTGCACGAAAAAGGTTTATTCCCCTGGAACTTATTAGAGGCAGACAGCTGGCTTTCATGCCTGTCACACCATGAATGTGTGTGTATAAATTTGTCTGTGTGTGTGTGTGTGTGGTGATGCTGGGGAGAGAGTAGAGCATTATACTTTAGTATGCCTGTGTCATCCTTCATCTTTCACCTTACCAAAGCTGCAGCCTGCTTACCTGCACCCATTCTTCTGCCCATTCATCCTCGTCTCCAGTTCTGCCTGCTGTGGATGTAATGTGACTTGCACCACAACAGTGGCCGTCTTCGACGTCCGCCTGCTGTCGTCACCACTTTCTCTCAAGCGCTGTGCTTCCAGACTGCGAGATAAGTCTTGTAGTGCTCTCTTTGGTGGTTACCAAATCATCTGTACACCCTGTGACACCTGAGAGTGAAAACTGATTTTCTGAAGTAAAATGCTTTGGGGCAGAACACCCATGGAAGTGCTGTTCCATCTCCCATCCCTTCTGTATTCCTAATAATGAAGTTTCACCATTTCTGCGCTCAGACATGCCTTTACAGCACAGTTCCTACCCATAAAATGTGAAAATGCTTTTTTCAGTGTTAAATCTTTCTTAAACTGTTTTATTAGAGGCATTTCTTGAGTATGCACATGCTTTGTACCATTTCACCTATCCTAAATTAGAAGGCTTATTATTTTTCAATCCTTTGCTTCTTCTTTTTTTTGTCCTGCAGTATCATTCATGCGTAAAATGGCTTCTGACAGTAGTTCTCTCCTCAGCTATGAGTAGATTCTCCAAGCATAAAGAAGACAATTCCACCTCCAGCTTAAATCTGAATGTGCCACAAACTACAGATGCGACACTAAAACTGAACTATTTTGTCCCTCTACAATTAACACTTCAATTATATGGTTTTTCGCATTACTCTTTGCTTCTCAAAAGCCTCATGTGGTTCATGTTTAAGATAATTCAAAACAAAAAGTACTTAAAGAGTGCCTGATTAATGTGTGGATTGCCTGTTGAAGGCCTTTCAGGAAGGAGTTTCATGAAGCTGATAAGTGATGGTCTTGCTGTCTCTTTCCCCTCTGGAAGATGCTGCAGGATCAAGTTTGTTCATGAGGAATCTACCACCATCTTCTCCCAGTCTGTGAGTTTATAACTGCAGGAGATTTATGACAATTCATTAACTTTAAATGCTTTTAGTTCAGTTTTTCCAATATCTAATTTACCCAGAAGACCTTAAAGGCCTGCACCATTTTTAAATGTGATTGTTTCAAATCAAAACTGATGTAGAGACTCTCTTAATCAATATGACGCTAAAATTAATATATCCTGTTAATGATGACGTTCCACCTTGTATTTGCTCCCTTTGTGGTTGACAGCCCTGTGTTACATTTGTATATTCCAGTATTTCATTAATAATATTTTAGTTAGTTAGTTTAGATGAAACAATACTTCAGAGATTCTGATTCAAAAAACGATTTTGCACCTTTTCATGGATCAAAGCAAAAAAGATCTCAATATATTGTATCAAGATTTTCTTCTTGTTCCATCCATCCATTATCTATACCCGCTTTGTCTTGTGCAGGGTCATGGGGTTTCTTCTTGTTCTGCATTCGAATTTTATAGCACAAAGAAAAAAAGCTTGATTCACAGAGAGAAGAAAAAAAACAAGAATTCAGAACCTCAGAGCCATACAGAAACATGCGCTTATGATCATAAGTTTTTGTTGAATAAGCTAATTAAAAACAAACAGACAAAAACAAAAGGTTGAGCTAGTTATGGACAGAGTAGAGAAAGCTAGACTAAGAAGAAGTCAATATTTGTGAACTGCAGTATGGTTTCATGCCAAAAAAGAGTACTGCAGTTGCAATATTTGCTTTGAGGATGTTGATAGAGAAGTTCAGTGAAGGTCAGAGGGAGCTGCATTGTGTCTTTGTAGACTTTGAGAAAGCAGATGACAGGATGTGAGAGAGGAGCTGTGGTACTGATGAGGAAGTCTGGAGTAGCAGAGAAGTATGTTAGAGTGGTGCAGGACATGTATGAGAGATGGAATACAGCGAGGTAAAGTAGGTGTGACAGAGGAGTTCAAGATGGAGGTGGGACTGCATCAAGGGTCAGCTCTGAGTCCCTTCTTGTTGCTGTGGTGATGGACAGGCTGACGGATGAGGTTAGACAGGAATCTCCATGGACTATGATCTTTACAGATGACATTGTGAGCTATAGTGAGAGCAGGGAGCAGGTAGAGGAACATTAAGAGAGGTGGAGGTATGTCCTGGAAAGGAGAGGAATGAAGATTAGCTGCAGCAAGACAGAAAACGTGAGTGAGTGAGAGGAACTCTAGAGAAACGGTGAAGCTACAGGGAGCAGAGGTGAAGAAGGTGGAGGATTTTAAGTACTTAAGGTGACCAGAGTATCAGCTGTAGATGTAGAAGATGATGGAGAGACCAGCAATGGTGTTTGGTTTAGAGACTGTGACACTGAGGAAAAGACAAGAAGCAGAGTTGGAGGTAGCAGAGGTTAAAATGCTGAGTGTCTCTTAGGGAGTGACATGGATGGATAGGACCTAGAATAAGAACATCAGATAAACAGCACACATTAGATGTTCTGGAGAGAAAGTCAGAGAGATGGTTTCAACATGTACAGAGGAGGGACTGCCGCAACACACACAACCCACAATTCATTTTGACTTCACCCCATTCAAAGTCAATGGAGACGGATTGCATGTAATCTGTAGAACGCATGTGAATGCAATTTTATAACCACCTCTTAATGGTCATTTAAGGAACTGCATATTTTCCAACTTTTGATTTGGCCTCAAAAAGCCCCATGGTAAATAAAGATATCAAATGAACAAACTTCGGCTTGCAATAGATTTTGATTTCAAAGAAATTAGGGTGAAAAAAAAGAAACAGTCAATAACAAAACCAAAGATATCATAAATATTAGGCCACTGCCACTGTTGATAGGATAAATCAAAAAGCTTAACATAATCACAAGTGTGACCGTGAAAGACAAATCGACTGTGGTGAACTGTAAAAAAGATCTATATCGTGTGCTGAGGCACAGTTGTTCTGGTTGCCTGCAGACAAACATGTGCGCCCCTCATGAAGGATGGTTCTACAGGACTTTTCTCTCCACCTGGGAATTCACCAATGGAGCCAACATCAGTGGTACACACTACTACCCCAATTTCATCAGTCACTGCACCCCTGTCTGAGCAGCAGCAGAGGCTGATCCAAATACAAATGCACAATGACCCTATCCATCACACCAAGACCCCATCTACACTGACATTAACCATCTCTATTTGTATCGATTCACATCTGCATCTTCCGAGATGACTGTTCTTATTGATAAACTAAACCTGCATTTCAAAGTAAGTGTTGGTGGAAACATAGATCGCTTAAATCTATGCTGTTGCTTTTACTGTCTGAGGAACCATAAACGTCAAGGTAGATATTGACGGAAAACTAGGGATTTTTACAATAAATTTATTAATATGATGCATATTGTGATCACAAATCCAATAAAGAATTAATTTTCTATCGACATATAAAACTTCCTTATTTTCTTAACTACAAGAGCTGCCCCCTGGTGGCCATGAGATGGAATGCTGGTGTAAGGCACCTAAATCCATCCATCCATCAATCATCTATACCCGCTATGTCCTGTGCAGGGTCAAGGGGGTCTGCTGGAGCCTATCCCAGCTCACTTCGGGCGAAAGGCAGAGGTACACCCTGGAGGTCGCCAGTCCATCGCAGGGAACCTAAATTTGTGTCCATATTTTTTATGCAGTATATATAAGTGAGTCACAAAGTCTGTATTCTGTAAGAGGACAAGAACTGAAGCTTAAAACAAAAAAAACAAAAAACAACTCAATGTTCCATTCAAGATGATGAAAAACCCAACACCAACATACCTATGAGACCCAAGAGATCCAAAATATCTGGTTAGTTTACACTGACTGACCGTAGAGAATAATACATTTAATGCATTATTCTCTACGGTCAGTCAGTGGAGTACTTGTTGGTAGAATATAATTGAGAGGACGTGTGATTCCTGTACATTATCTAGTATTCAAAAAATGTTGGCCTTAGCAGATTCATTGTGAATGTCAAGTCAGGTCTCTAAAGTGTGGGATCTCAAACGTACGCTGCCTGGAGGCCCAGCCGACCTGTCCCTCATTTGCATGATGGTATTCAGCCTAATGAATTTCATTCTGACTGTGTCACAAGTGGCTAAGCTCAGTGTGGACACCACTGGCTTTTTCCTTTCTGCTCCTCACAGTCTCCCTGCAGACAAACTGTCTCATCCAAACTCCTCACGGTTTCTTCGAAAGGGTGAATATAAGACTGCTTATTCTTTCTCTTCGCTGTCTTCATGTATGAATCTTTTCTCTCTTCAGTTCCCAAGGCTCCCTCACTGGCAGATTTACTGAGGAGTCACAGAAAAGGTTGCCTGAGTTCACCATAAGACTTGTATCTGTTTTCCCCCCCTTCTACTTCTTAGAGTCTTATTGTTCTCAAATCTCTATAATACAACTATGCCAGATGCACACTGAACGCTGTACTACAGCTCATAAACATCAATTATGTATCAATGTTTTGTTCCCAGAGGGTCAATCAGGTGACCATCTTAAAGGTTCTGGCTCCTGTTTTTTATTGATTCCAATAAAAATGATTTATTCTTCTTTGCACACAACATGAACTCAAGATGATGTTGCTTTGATTTGTTTTTTTGTTTTTTTACTTCATCGACTTCTTTTTGTTTGTTAATGTACATCAATATTTGCATTTCACTCCAAAGAAAAGAAAGCTTTCTCATGGTGCCATTCTTTATCACAGCCTTTAAAAGGCATTCTGACCCTGAGAATACTGAGGAATCAAATGTTTCAGTTGGTACTTTGTTCCATTCATCTTGCAAATGCATCTTAAGGTACAACAGTAGGGAGTTATTTTGAAATTTCTAAGAAAAAATCTTTATTGGGTTAGGACAAACAACGAAACTAGTCCAGTCTTCCTTAACGTTTGCAGTATGTGGTTTTGCATTATGTTGTGGAAAAATGCATGGATGTCCCTTCAAGAGATGTCATCTTGAAGGCAGCATATGTTGCTCTAAAATCTCAGTGCACAGTCTGCATTAATGCTGTCATCACAGAAATGCCAGTTTCCTTCACCAAGGCACTAATGCAACCACATACTATCACAGAGCGTAGCACCAGAGTGGTCTTCTTCATTCACAAGTGCATTGTGCACCCCCACCCTTTTTTTTTATCCAAAAGAACTAGAATGCTGACCACAAAACAGGTTTCCGGTGTGTGATAGTCTATCCCAGACTCCTCTGAGCCCAGACATACCTCTGGGAAAGGTTGGCTTCTTTTCTGGTCCCTTGTATTTGATAAAGGTTTCCGACAGTAACCAGTCACTCGTGGTCATTTCAGCCTCAAATGCAGTACTCTATGCTAAGCTTGGGCTTGCGCCCTTCCCTTACACTGACACGCCCCAGATTCTTTGAATTATTTACTGATACTATGCACTTTTTTCTCAGGAATACTGATGACATATTGCAGATTTTCTGCCCACTTTTGCTCCTCACACCCTCCTCCTCTTTTATCTGGACATTTGTTCAGTATTGAATTGTCAATGACCCTATATAAAAACATTTTTTGTTCTTTTACCTCCTTAGTAGTGCTAAATTACTAGGCCTAAAATGCAGAAAATACATTGTATCATACATTAACTAACGAAATAAGACTAATGAGGAAAAAAACATGAACCATTTTGAGTTTATACTGTTAGCAAGGAAATGAACATGAAAGCAGCGCTGATGTAGTGATCAGATGAACAGCAGCAAAAGACGTCAAGTTCAAACAGCAGTAGTGATTTTGCAAATTATTGTTTCTTTTTCTTTTTTTTAAACCTAACTTTAGAAGTGGTAGAGAAGCAAAACTCTATGTTTGGTGGACCGGATGATTAAAGTCTCTTAAATTTATTCATTTAACAAATATAACATTAAGTAGCATGTAAAAGAACCATACAAAACGCAACCTAATTTTTTGGAAGCAGGGTTGTATTTGTCTTTAATGACATTACAAAGCTAGCATCTTAGCATTTTACCAACAGGATGTAGCATGAATCTACGGAAGCCCTAAACGGTCATACATGCATACATTTTATTTCTGCCTTTTTCCCGTGATAACGAGATAACTCCGCCGTTTTCCCATGATAGCGAGATAATTATTTTGAGATCTCAATGCCCTGATGAAGGTCGATAGACCGAAAGCTTGATGAAAAATACACTTGTTTGCATGGATCTAAGTATGCAGAGACGTTTTTTCTTAGTTTTCTTGAGATCTCAAATTAATTGTCTTGTTATCACAGGAAACCGAAGGAAAAATATAATTCGTTATCATGAGAAAATGGTGGAGTTAGGTCGTTATCACGGGAAAATTATGTCGTTATCACGGTAAAACGGAGGAAAAATAACTTGTTATCACGAGAAAACGGTGGAAATAAAATGTATCCATATATGGCCCCTTAGGGCTTCCGTATAAATCTACACTGAAACAATAACTTATTTCCTGACATAAACACTATGAGTTATGGTGCTTTATATTGAAATATACAACATGAACAATGAACATTTACATGCTTCGATAACCCTTGACTATTAGCTGGACCTTTTTGCTGAGCACATTTCCTGATTCTGGAATGACTCACAAGCATACAAAAACCAAAAAGGCCTTTTACCACAAAGACTTCGCCATCAAATCTTTATATAGCATTTTCTCTTGGTAAGTGTTTCTGATTGCAATAAACCTGGACACTTATCCCAGTGCAAAGTTGCCTTGACAACCAGAAAATGTTAGCAATTATCTAATTTTAACTTGACTGTGATGGGAAAGAGAAATGAGATGTGATTGCAGCACTTTCAGATGGAACCTAAATGTCACTGACATACCTGCACATTACAGTGATCTTTAAAGTGCAGTCACAACTACTGCACACATGAAAGTAAATTCAGCAGCAAAAGCATACTGAATGATAACAGTATATTACCAGGAAACAAGCAAAAGCATTTAGGAGAATAGAAAAATCTGCAAGGGTCCGTTTTGCATCATTAAAGGCTGTAAGAAGGAACTAGGAGACTGTGACAGATTTATATGAAAACAGTAAAATGGCAATAGGAAGTTGCATCTTACTGCACAGTATGGAGTATGTTCTCGAAGCTGACCAAAAGATAAATGGGCTCGCTATGTCTAAACCTGTCCATATCTGCAAAAAATATAATCTTAACACAGGCAGGTTGAACTAGCTTCTTGTTGTGGCTCCAAAACAGAGCAAATCCCCATTGGCCCCAATGATAAGAGGCAAATGTATGTGTTCAACACATTGGGGGAGAGGGAAAAGAGGAGGGTTGGGGGTAAAAATATGATGAGGGATAGGCAGTAGGACATTTGGGGTGGAGGATGCCCGTTGCGTCAAAATGCGACGCTGGACGTGCGCGTCAAAAAATGCCGCAAAAGGGGTACCCGCTGCGTCCACATGTGACACGCAACGCCAAAGCGTCAATATATGACGAGTTGGGAGTGAGACTGCGTTGATGTGTTGCATGCGTCTGTGTTCGTCGTCTGCATCTGTCTCCATAGACTTTGAAGTTAATTGTCGGTTGCGTGCATTGTGGCAGGTCTGTTGCTTACGTCAAACAGTGAGGAAAGTTTGGGCCGCTCCTGCAGCGGTCGCAGGTTCGACTCCAAACCTGTGGTTGTGAAGCTGCATGTCTTCCCCATCTCTCTCTCTCTCTCTCGCCCTCCCTCGCCCTGTATACTGTTGATAAAAAAGGCTACTAGAGACAAAAAAAACAACCTTTTTTTGTGAAAAAATGTTCAACTTTCGATGCATCAAGACAAGCATCAGCGAATCAGGTTGCGGCTAGGCCTAGGCAGGAAATCATCACATGGTCTTTTGCGGCTCATATGCGTATAGGACTGGACCTCGCATTAAACGAACTTGGAGGAAAATTTCTGTTTAGTCGTCCTACTGTTTAAAGTTTGAGAAACACAAGTCTCAGAAACAAAGCTTGAGGGAAGCATCAGAGATGGTGTGTGAATCTGGTATGACTGCATTTGTGCGTCCTTGGACAGCAGTTATGTGCCGCTCGTAAATGTGCTTAACACTAAGCCAATGTGGTGAATCAGAAGAGCCGACTCCCGCCGAGTGAGACACAGCTCCTCTCTCTTTTCCATTCATTCAGCTCACTGGCTACTTTTTTACTACAGACCATAGCTACTATGGTAGCTGGTAAATGACAAACCCAATACGTTGGACACCTCCTAAGTCGTGACTTGCCGTGCTGTGCATGACTTTGAATGCAGTGACATCATCTGTTGCCGTCACGTCCATCAAAAGTTCAGAAATTTTTAACTTTCAACAGATTAACACATGCATCAGCCAATCAGGTTGCAGTTTGGCAGCTATAGCTCGGCCAATGAAATTGCATGAGGGAGTGAGTCTTTAACAGCTTGTATCCATCTATGATTGGACATCACATTAAACGAATATGGAGGAAAAATGAATGATCATCACAGATACCTCTTTTCCTGGATATTTCAGCAACACACCATCATTGGTGATAGCAGTCGACCTGATCCGTCAGAGATCTCTTCCGGTGTGTGTTGTTTCAACACGTACATGTGAATGCACCATAATAGGTCAAAGTGTCCCCAAACTGTCCTCACTTGTAACACTTCTGATCACCCGGTCATAATCACTCTTGAAAGCATAGTGTGCCCAGTAAATTATTATAATAAAAGATCTAATAAAGGACGTGCCTTCTTTAGATTTCAATCAGCGAGGGAAATTTCATGGTAATATTTAGTCATTAAAAGTTTTTCCCAAGTTTCACAAAGTTCTGCTGAAATCCCAGATGTCTAAAATACATTAAGTTTTAAAAGCTTTGCTTCCTCTGTAGAAGATGAGAATGAAAGACAGAAACTCTTGATTACGAGAACTGTGGAGGACGCACACTGAAGCCATTCCAGCCTCTTGGCCAATCAGTCTAAAATGCTATGCTGCACTTTGGCTTCTGCCAGCAATCACCAAAAGAATACCACAGCCCTTGTAGTTAATAGGTTCCAGTAAATGGCCATACTTTCAGAGCTTTGAGAAATCATCTCTGTCTATCATGAATTAAATGAAGTTTTCCTGAATTTTTATTGGGGTGCTTTCACATTACATTGACTTGTTTGAAGGGAATGAATGCAATCATCCTTCCTCGGTACTTACTGGCTATTCCAGCCAACTGTCACCTCCACTTACTGAGAGAGAGATAGAAAATGTTCAATTACTCTCACATCATCTCATGGGGACTGAAAATTGGTGTTGCCATAGTTTAAGAGTAAATCCAGTCTTCATCTTGTCAGGAAGTCAAAGTGAGAGTAGATGTCATAACGAAGAGACAGACAATCAATCAAAGAGCAGAAACAAAGGATGAAGAGGAAAGCTCGTCTGATGCCGAGAATCACAAATGATATGAAATGAAAAGGCTAAATTAATTTCAGAATACCAGCAGGATGCAGTAAGCAGATGTATACATTTGATACAATTCAACTCTGATATGCTCTAAGATACTGTAATCAAATCTTTTGTGCTGGAGATTACTTATTTTTGGTTGGCTTTATTTTTGTTTTTTGTTTATGAAAAGTATCATCATGACATATTGTTTTCGGTCTCAGATCACAGCTCCCTGCCTTTGACTTGAGTAAATCTGAACAGCCCTTTTAACAGCCAGAGTGTGAGATGTGACTCAGTGGGGCGACCAGAAAAACTCGCTGTGTGAATGTTTTTACTTTTTTTACATCTGCTGTGGTCCCAGACACGTCGTAAACACCCTTCTGCTCCTCAAACTGCTCAAAATCTCTGACACAAATTCAAAGTGGAAACGCCAGCAAACATGAAGAGAGTTAGTTTCACCTCTGGTTCTTGTCGTGCAGCATCAACAGCTGTGAAAAGAAAAAGACGTTCTTTTAATTATTGCAAAAAAGAGATACAAGACACGACGGAGCAATAAACTGAGACAGGAGGAGGAGATGAAGTGAAAAAAAACCCCATAAAATAAATAGATAAGTAACAAAACAATAATAATAATAATGGTATACTAATTCATAGTTGATTATCCAAGATATGTTTTCTCACCAGGGACGCCCAGACTTCCCTCTCCCCAGACACCACGACAGACCGATACAACGACCGCATTACTCCACCCGCTGCACTCTAGCTCTTCCGGGACGATCTCAAGGCGTTCACAGGCCAGCCGAGCGACATAGTCGCCCCAGCGTGTCCTGGGTCTTCCTCTGGGTCTCCTCCCAGTGGGACATGCCTG
>JBAMYA010022389.1:0-16621 GCA_037176975.1 Arrhamphus sclerolepis | reverse complement strand
GCTCTGGGTTTCTTAAGCGCCTAGAGATGACTTGTCGTAAATAGGCGCTATATAAATAAATTGAATTGAATTGAATCAGACCCACATCTAGACAGGGTGTAGGGCCTGAAAATAAGTCATGGGACCTCCTCATCCAGGAGGTGGGACTAACTGTTGCTTCTCAGACTTCCTCTGAACGCACTTGGTTAGCGCTACAACCAGTCAGAACAACGAACAGGGCAACAAGGTCTCTTACGAGCTCTCTCACCACTTGTAGATAAGAAACATTGTGACAGAAGTCCAAGTCTTTAACTGTCAATGACAAGTTGGTTTGATTGACAGCTGTTCCTTCTCTGCAGCCATCTTATTTGTCCACCATCAGACAACGTCTCAGCTCTGTTGTCATTGTGTCAAATCCTCTCAGAGGCTCTCGAACAAGTAAAAACTGTTCTGATTGTCTTCCCAAGACTTTTGGGCTTAATTAATGAGCTTCAAACGAGGGTAGCTAGACGGGCCTGCTGAGCAAATTTAAACTTGCCAGTGGTTTGTCTAGCTTTCTAGGCTACCACAAGAGAACTATTACAATTTTTGTCTTTTCTTTTTAGCCCAGAGGTCACTTTTGGAAGCTCTCTGAGGTTCATGCTGTACGATTCTGGCCATCTCAGATGAAAAATGTGCAATCGAAGGAGGAAAAACGGCCATCGTAGCTCAAAAATGGTGGTTGTAGATCTAACAATGAAAGATAGAACTGTCTTGCAACCAAAGACGGGCTGCGACGGATATGAGCAGTGTCAGAGTGTGACGGCCTGTCGCCGCCTCTATGATCGCTGTCAGCTAACCAACCAATAGGAACGCGCCATGAAATAACGCAGACATCAGTGCGTCTAGGGCTGGGCATCCAAAATAGATATGGTTCTGGTATCAGTTGTAAAGCTTCGATACCATCGAGTATCGAAACACTCTGCATTGTTGGACACCTATTTTGTAGACCACCGCTATACAGCCAAGAAACATGAAGAAAAATAAGTAACTCAAACAAAGAAGACAGAAACTTTGTTTTCTTGTTTTTTTTTTAAGCAAACACTGCAACACCACTAACTTTCATGCAACCTGCTGAACGTTGAGCTTTACTCACTTTTTTCTTTAAAATCAAACATGCTGCTATTATAATACATTACTTAGACACAAGTCTACATCTTTAAATAAGCAGAATCCCGCCCCGGCTGTCACACAAACCCAAAACCTTTGAGTAAGCTCGCAGTGTCACGTATCCAGCCAAGTAGGCAGAGGCTGCAAGTGCTCCGCTTTTAAAACGCCCTGGTTGGGCTTCAAACCCAGACCACGCCTGCTCCGTGTCCTGCAGGACTTTATCTGTAGTTTCCACGACGTCTTCTGTAGCTCTTATGAGCCGGCTTCATCATCGCTCATGTGTGACCTGATGCACAGCTTCCCACCAGCAGAGGAGTTTTTGTTTTTTATGTCATAGCGACTCCCAAAAGTGCACAAATAGTCTTCACATGAAACTGAAAACCACATTGCAAAGTGAACAAAGATCCTTTGTGCTGCTTTAATAACATATGCATTAACTGTTCATTAAGTGGACCCAAGTCTAGCCAGAAAATTAAAAAAACAAAACACTTCACTTACCAGAACTCTGGTCTCCACCTTGTCACCTTTAACCTCTAGCTGGACTTTGCGCCTCAGGGTCAGTTTCACCCTCCGACCCACCGCCTCCCGCACACTCTCTATATCACGGGGTGGAGGGGAGGACAAAAACATGTCAATTAACCAATAAATAAATAGATAGAAGAGCTAGAAGGATCACATTACAACTTATATTGTAGGTTTTAAGACAGAGGGTTTGATTTCCGTTTTTAGCATTCCTGTAACTGTTGGTTAGTTATGCCACAAAAAGAAGTGACCACATTAACTAAGAAGTTTATCTAAAGCAGGAGAGGTTTTGTCTGAGTTTGTAAGCAGTAATTTATGAAGTTGATCACTCAAAAAACCCATGATTTATAACATGCAGTGTTCTCTACAGTAGGGTTGCCTAAAGCTTTGCCTGTCTTTAGTAACAAAATACAAAAAAAAAGGAATAAAAGACATAAAAACCAGCGACAATGGTAGAGGAGAAGAAAGCCTCTATTTGAAGGTGATGTTAAATAAAGACAGTATTAATGTAAAACAATTTACTGAACTGCACAATAACACAAAAACGTACATATTAGCCAACATTTTACATTCGTCAACATTCGTCTGGGAGCTCGAAGTGACATCCTGACATAACAAAACTCTGGCACTTAAAAATCTAAACATATCTAATTCAGAGATCAGAGTGAAATCATGCAGCCTTCCCATCTTTATCTTCTCTGGAATTCACATCTTTCTGCATTTGCTAAACCCTGAAGTGAGAAGCACAAAGCTGTACACCCGTCTCAAAACAGGAACACGTTGAAGGAGGTGTGGAGCGGACGAGGGCTGAGCGAAATCACCTCAAAACAATGTCATGATTCACTGAACAAGTCAGCGGTTTTACGCAACATTTGTGATATTTTGGCAAAAATGTGTCAACTTTTGAGGATAAAATAAAAAAAGAGTTTATGTCTTTGTTTAAACAGAAAAAAAAACTAATGTTTCAACACAATGGCAGCGTTAACGTGCTAATGTTAATAAAATTAGAAACTTGATTTTACATCTAAGGCACCTCACCATTCAGATCAAAATACATATACATAAATATTTCACACTTGCTTCCACTGCTGGTTTAGAGTAAATAAAATACGCAGTTTAGTGTGATTAGAAGCAGTCTTTCGGACATTTCTTAAACACCATGTTTGCAGAATAGAGGAACTAAATTTATTCGCTGGACCACTTCAAATATTTTAACTTTAAATTTTAGTGGTAGCACGATGAGACCATATCGTTGGTAGCGGCACAGTTTAAATGACATTTCTCGAGCTCCCAGTCTTTTTTTCCCCTCCCAGTGACTCCCATCTTCATCCCCCTGCAGCAACAACAAGGCTGCCGCTAAGACAGACACGGTGCTGGTTGGACAAACTGAAAATGATTTTCAGAGATGCTTTTGATGCATTCAGAGGGTCAGACGAGCGGCAGAAACAAATGTCATTTGTAGAGAACAGCGTCATAACGTCAATGAGAAGACTTAGTTAACCTGCATGGTGGAAAACTGAACATCTGTGCTGTGGCTTTGGACTGAGAAGGTGAGAAGTTGAGCAGCACTAAAGCAGCTGCCTGAAAATAATCATGGCTGTGATATCTTCAGCTCCTAGCCTGTGGACTTTGGGGCCAAGCTTGTCCCCCATCTTTAAGCAACCCAGAAGGGTTCATGTGACACCTCCGTTCATTTAGCTGCACTGGCTGCCCCAATGAAACACAAGCCGCTGACTCGCTCATCACAAGAACATCGACTGGCCTTGTCTTCCCTTCTCACAAGGAGATCTCAGTGGAGACTGCTCTCCACATGCTTCGTGCCTTGAGTTGTCAAAGCAAGACGCTCTAGAAAACTCTCCTCCTCCAAGAATACCTTCTGTCCCTTTTAACTTCCTTGGATCATGTCCTAGCTGCACTGAATTGTATGCTGCACTCACCCGAACTGCTGGGACAAATGAAAACAATGAAAGCATGAGGGAGGATGGGAAGGGGTGTTGGAGGAAGCGAGAGCGAAAGTGAGTCATGGAAGTGAAGCAGAGGCGAAATGCGGGTAATATGAAAGAAGTGTGAGAATGTTTTTGTGTGCATGGCAGGGAGAGCGTGGAGCCGCCTTCATGACATCATGCTGCTCTGCACGCCTCTGCACCCAGACGCACGATGATGTCATGAGGAGAATCAAAACATTACGGCGAGAAGCAGCGTAAGGGCTGATTGGAAACACATGGGCTTCTCCCTGCCTCCAACTCACTCATGTGAGAACTGAGCATTTCCCTAATTGGTTTCTAGTAAAACCCTGTGACATTAAAGAAATAAAAAAAGAGAACAAAAGAAAATCATGTTGACAAAGTGGGACTTCTGATTCTACAAATTACATCAGATAAAAGACAATAAAAACACAGAGATGGAGTCAAAACTCTTGACTATCTGATAAAACACATGGTTTTACTGGGAAACACTGGGTCATAGGTCACAGACCTGACTTGGAAGTTGCTTTTACTTTATAAACATTTTTGCAGATCGAGTACATTTACACACAAAAGAACTTCCTGACAGCAGCACTGCATGTTACTTGCAAAAACTGCTCAGGAGCAGCTTTGGGGACATGACAAAGAGCTCAAGGCGCAGATCTTTAAAGTCTCCGGGTGACAATACGACTGACCAGCCAGGAGACGCAGCCGAAGCACGTGTCCATTTCTACGTGTCAAATTCTGGTTTTGAACTATCTAATGAAGCAACGGCAACTTTTCAGAAGAACAATCTGAGATGCAGTTTACCGGTGGTATTTATTGGTTAAATCCATCAATCCATCCGTGTCCACTGCAAAGAATGAGTGACAAGTGACTGGAAACCATCTTAACACTGAAATGGCTAACTCGAAAACAAGAAAATAGATTTATGTCTATATCATTGTTTAACTTTCCCATGGGCACTCAGACGCTCACTTTTCCCTCTATGCTGGATTTTCATTAGTCGCGCCTCTGAGCACAAAAACGACCTACCTGATCTTTTTTTTTTTTTTCTTTCATTTCTGATGATGAGGAGCATGAGGTCACTCTGTCCCATGAAAACTAAAAGCAGGGTTAGCAACAGCGTGAGGTCGGATTGCAGACAGCTAACAGAGAGCGTGGGTTGTGAGTCAGCTTTGGGAGGTAAAGTATAATCACTAATGACAAACCTATAAATGGAAATATAGACGACATCGCCAGATTATTCACATGCATCAGGCAAGTTTTGTAATTGGGCTTATTATTTGATGGATTCATAGCAAACAATTTAATCTTACAAAAGACTGGAGATTTCAAATATCATACAACACACCCTCTAAAAATAGCAGATGCCAACAGCTTTAGTTCAAAGATAAGAGCTGTTTCTCAGCACAGAGGTGCTGCAGTCCTCACAGCACCAGCAGCATGTTTAGAGACATGATAACGGGGTATATTATGGAAAAAAATAATTATTTTCTGTGCTAGAGAGCATATACCTGCATGGGTGAGTAAAGTGAGTGCCAACTTATATTTAAAAATAAATAAATGAATGAATGAATAATTCATTTGGTGCTGCTTCGGTCTAAAAGTATGATGCATTTATTAAGCTGTTCAGCATTAGCAGTTTTTCAGGGTCGGATCGTTGACATGGTCTACATTATCAGGAACTGCTGGAAAGGCTTTCAGGAACCTCTGCGAGGCCGAGAAACCTTCCTGTGGTTGGATCAAGCAGCAAAAATCTCGCTTCCACGTTGAAGCTCATCCTGGAAGTACGTTTTGTTGCAGTTCCTCCGCTGACCACTAGGCGCTGGTTCCAAAACAAAGCAAATCCCCATTGACCCCCGTGTTAAAAGTGCCAACTGTGCGGCAGAATGAAACCATTTTAAAGCCAAAAACAAAGGAAATTGTTTGTTTTTTTCATCTGTGGTTACATATTACATCCATGGTGAATGTTTTTGTACCACATCAGATAAATTTATATTAAGAATAAATCTAGCCAATCAGATGCTTGGATGTCATTTGACGTGCCTGACTGACAGCTAGCTAGCACTGTCGCTGGTTTTGACAGCTTTGTCCCGCCTTTCTATGGGTCACATGACCTGATGGTCTGTCCAGTATTTTACAGTCAATGGGCACGATTCATTACCTAAATGTACCTAAAAGAGGGATCGGTGGCAATCGTGTATGTGGGCATGTTTAAAAACATTTAATAAAAAAAAAAAAAAAAAAAAAAATACATATTTGGGATTGAAATTGCCAGTCAAGTGTGTTGTGTGCTAGTGTGACCTCAGTTTAGATGTGACGGACTCTGTATCCTCTCTCACTCTGTAATAACGCACTTTTGGCGATGCCACGTATAATTTGCGTCCATATTTAACTCCACCTCTTACACCCTCTCTGTGAAATAGGTAGACCTTGAGAAGACAGCGGCGGTACTTTAATCTTGCAGCCTTTTGACCATATCACAAACATTTCATGAGGTCCTCGGGAACCGTATCAGCTTGTGTCCCTTTGAGTCGACAGTTTAGATTATGCTTTCTCCTGCAACAGAAATCGCTGTGATTTACAGCTCCTTTGACTCTCAGCCATCCAGGCAGTGTGTGTTGATAATATCTCACAATCCAAAGGAATTTAACAGGACACACCCCTCTCCCAAAGCCCTCTCTACCCCCACTTCAGATAAGGAAGTGGCAGAGGAGAAACTCTCAGGTAACCAGCCAAACCCTCAGGCCACGAAAAGAACTTCTCTCTGAGAGCTGCTCCAAAAAAGAAAAGAAAAGAAATAAAGTAGAACTTGAAAGTAAAACTATGAATGTTCTTCCAGTTTCTGAAAGCCACAAAAGAGCAAGTGTTGAAATTTAAGCATGTTAATCAATGAACCTTCAGCTTTTCCATACATACACACAGTTTATGTATTTTTCCTGAGTCAACCTTTAATGATTGTAAAGCACATTTATCATCCTCATAAGGCGATTTATTTCCTAATTTACCTCTGTATTAATATGCAAGAGAGGCATGAATTAATTCATGTGGATTTTTTAAATGTCTGTTCACACACAAATTTATCCAAACGTGCAACTTCTGAGTTTACTTTTAACTTTTTAAAAGTCGTCTTATTTTGAAAGAAGCGGCAACGCTCGCGGGTGTGCCTGTGGAGTTTTTAACTTACCGTACAGTTCGTTGGAAATGTCCGTTTTTTCCGACATTTCTTCTGCCGAAGGTATACAGGAGAAAAAAACAAACAAACACCACCACCACAACACACACACACACCGAGGTGGAGTCCGGCACCAGGAGAGCTTAGAGACGGGGAAGAAGAAGCGGCTCTGGTCGGACCTTCCGCCGGAGGAGAAGTCAGTGCAGAGGTGTAGTACAAGCAGAAGTAGTCCCGTTTTCCTTCGGTTACCTGTCGACACCCGCTTACCTAACTGTTTCTGTCCATCCTTACATGCCTGGACACGCGCACACGCACGCGCTCTCTTTCTCTCTCTCTCACACACACATATATGAACCTACTTTTCTCCTTGCACGAGGCTGCGCTCGTTAGAAGAGATTAAAAGAAGCAGAAAGTTTGTATAAAGGTGTCCCGAAAAGTGGCGAGAGTTGTTGCGTGCGCGCGCGCGTGTCAACAAATCACGGAGGCACGTTAACTTGACTCGCGAGCCCTCCTTTCCTCCTTTCCTTTCCTTTCAGGTTTGTTTATGCTGCTAAAAATGGGGAAATTGTGACACCGGTGGTTATTTATGCGCACAGCAACGTGCCCTCGCAGTTTTAATATAGTGTTGTTTATCTGTGCGCCATACGTTGGGCCGGAGCTGGGCCGACACTCAGAGCCAATAATCCATGTAAGCTTGTTCACGTCAAATATTTTTAATTATTTCCCTTCTTTCAAATGTTTATTCAACGCTATAATTAAACTTCGTGTGCTTTACTTGTTTTTATCTTATTTTCAAAAGATACTAAACTGTTTTATTTTTTTTGAGAAAAAAATAATACAGTTTTAATGGCTGATTTTCTTTTTGCAGCAAAAATGTCGTCATTGATAAATAAGGACAAAACAAAAAAAACATGCACACAAAAAACATCAAGAAACACGAAAGGAAAATAATCAGATATATAAATAAATAATCACTCCCTTATCATATGTGTTCAATTAATTCTGACATTGATTTTAAGTCTTATCGCCCAGCCCTGCTATGGCTTAAGTCACATGTGGCATGCAAAGACAGTCATGTACTTATAACAAGAACATTTCTGAGGAAATTGCAGTCCACGTTTGATTTGATGGAAACATCAGAGTGGTATAACTGAGGTGGACAGCAGCTCATGATTGAGCAGACGTTAGCAAAAGATTTTACTACAACAACAAAATGTAAAAACCTATAATTGTTGAAAAATTACCTCATTGTTAGATCTTGCAAAATTTGTAATTTTATATAAAAAATTACTTAAAAAAAAAAAAAAATTCTTTCTTTCAGATTTTTATATATAAGAAAGTGTGTTTTTTCACTACACTTTTTCACTTTTCACTCTTATGAGAAAAGATACAACTTTAGTCAAATTTGAGATTTTATGGCAAACATTTGCCATTTTACAAGACAATCTGCTTTTTTTTTAAAAAAAAAAAAAAACCGTCGTTTTGTTTTTTTAAAAAAAATCTCTTTTCAAATTTGCTTTTTACGTATGCTTATTATGAAAAGAAAAAAGGTTTTAAAATTTGCAATTGTATAAGAAAAAATTGTGAGCTTTAGTACAAATGCCTCAATTTTATGAGAAAAGTTGCAGATTTTGTGAAATTTGAGAATTTCTGACAAATATTTCCCTTTATTTTTTAATAATTGTTTTCCCCGCTGAGTCCAGGAACTAGCAGAAAATCTGGCAACACAGCTGGTGGAGAAAGAGTAATAAAGAATAACCGTCCCTTTCACAGTTACCATGGTGATGATGTGGCTTAGGATGAAATTGAGTTTGACACTCCTGTACTATGTCATGCAAACGCATACCACTTTGAATGAAATATATTTGAACCTCTGGTCATTTCTGGCTGTTTTGCTGCTATTTTGGTGTTTTGAAAGCTGTTTGTCTCTGGCTGACGTGGTTTTGCTTCTCCATGTTGTTGTTGTTCAGTGTCACATTTACACTCATGTTGAGCTGTGTTGTACTGTCATAGTTTAACCATCATATAAAACTAAGTACAAAATGTAAAGAAATTTGTGTTTGGTTTCTTTGTTGTAATATGTCTTGACAAAAAAAAAAAAAATCATACAGTGTCGGAAATCCTGATTATTTTCCTATGAAATGGTGCCCCGTTTGTCAGGAACATGCGTTTATGGGACGAGCACCTGTGTTGAGCATCTCTAAGTCCTTTCCATCGGAAAAGTCCCCATGATTCTGAAAAGGAAGAAGTGTATGGAACTAAAATAATGACATCTAATTTTGGTATTAAAATAAAATATGGCACTGAAAAATAATGAACTTTCTTTATTGGAGATAATTTAAGGTAACAACATAACAGTAAACTGTAACAGGGAAAACTCCATTTTTTTCCCCTTATTATCCCTCCCACAGACCCACAGTCCCCCACAAACCATATAAATAAGTAAGGTACATACTTGGACTGAAAATGTTTAGAGAAACCAATTAATACATAAAATACAAAATGAAAATAGTAAAAGATTAAAAAAGGGGGGGGGGGTACCGGACTGGCCATCAGGCATATCAGGCTGCCCGGCAGGCCGTTGGCCTGTCTTGGGCTGGGACAATCCTAATTTATGGAATGCAATTATGTAGAAAACACCCTTGCTTGCATCACCTTTTAAATCACTGGATTATTTTTGTTGAACTTTGTCTTAGTAAAAAGGAACACTTCTGAACACACTGCACACAGTGTAGTGAGGGTGCAGCGTATTTTTATCCCAAAATGGGCAGAAAGCCGAGCTGTACCACCAAAATAAAGTAGGCTAGGCAGCAGGCTGCAACCCAACCGCGAAAGTGTTTTATTTTTCTTAAAATGCTTAAACGGTGTACTTGGTGCACTTTAAAAAGTGACACCTGCTAAGATATTTGAGAGCCCTGGCTCAAAAAATGGCCACATATAGTCTTTAAAGGTAAGTCTGTTGGTGGGAGGCTGCTAGCATCAGCTGCTTGGTCTGTCAAGCTGTTAACTAAACTAATCAAAACATCCCGTTTTCCAGGAAAACCCTCGTTTTTCAAGCTCACGACACGGTACCCGACGTGCTCCCTTTTATTAATATCAAGTTGCTGTTGGTTTTCTTTGGTACATTAATTAGCAATAAAGCAATATAAAAACCCGCTTTTACAATGGGAGTGGACAGGAGACATGATAATTTTGTCCGACCTAGCAACAGAAACAGAGGGGCGGGACTATGGGCGGAACTTGATAAAGGGTCAATTAGTTTTTCCATCTTGTTACTTCTGCAGGAATCACAGCCTGCTCCATAAGGCCCATGCCATGACACTGCCTCCACCATGTTTGACACATGGAATGGTAGGCTTTGGATCCTAGGTTGTGCCTTTCCTTCTCCATACGTTTCTCTACTCATCATTTCATTACAGTACATTGCATTTGGCTTCTATCCAAAGTCACTTACAACAGAGGAAATACAATCAAGCCACAGTAACGTAGTAAATTACAAAGTAAATGTAAAGTTAAATCAGCATTCAGGTGAGTGCAGCATACAAGACCAGACACGCCACCATGTTCTAGATCTTTTGTAGGGATCTTGATGCACAAACTGGAAGGCCAGCGAGGAGGGCTTTGCAGGGTTTTTCTTCACCAAGAAAATCATCAGTTTTATTGCAGTGTTTGTTCTTCCAGGCCTTTTGGTGTTTTTCAGCTCACCAGTACTTTAAACAATGGACCAAATTGTTTTTCTGGCCACGCCAGGGTTTTGGCTATTGCTCTTACAGATTTATATTGTCTTCACCTCCTCAGACTTCTTATTGGCTCCTCGTGTCAAACAGCAAACTACAAATGTCAGCTCGATGCCTGGTACCAACTTCAGACTATTCTCTGCTTCATTCGTCTTGAAGTTACGAGGGAATAGACTGCACCGGGCCAGTTAAAATCTTTTCAGTCAATTGTCCAAATGCTTTTGAGCTCCTGAAATGGAATTGCTTAAAAAAGCTGCGCTTGCCAAATGAAAAATGCCAAGAAATATTTTTTGTGAAACCTCTTAAATTAAAACTGAAAGACAACACGTTGATCGGATTAAGAGATTGTTTTTATTTTGTAGTGATGCTCATGGGCAAAATGATTAAAAAAAAAAAGCTAATTGTAATAAAATGCCATTGTCCAAATGCTTCTGGACTTTACTGACTTTCAGATATACATTATAATTTGGTTTACCATATCTGGACTTGTCAAAATCATCAGCTGAAGCAAGTTAATGGACCAATTTGTATATTTCTGTGTTTCAGCAGCAAAAAGACATGTGTCTGGAATCATAAACCTATGTAAGCTTGTGCATGCCTCCCACTTCATTTTGTCTGTGCCTGGTGCACAGGACAAATAAAACTGACGGTCTCAACCTTAGTGGGACATGTTTCCACGGAGCCTGCACTTCTTGGCAGCCTCCATTCTGTTGACACCACAAGGAGAATAGGAGACCTAATTTGTAGCAGCCACTGGACTAAATGTAATTTACACAGGTCAGCTGGTAGTTTAAACTTTCATTGTGCGGGAGACCTCCTGACCATATTCATTCAATCAAAACCTCCTTAAAAAGTATCCCAGTGAACATACCTTTTTCAGGGAATAGAAAAGAACATATTTGGGTTATGAATGAAGGCATGCACCACAATCCAGAGTAGATTTATTTAGTCATTTCACACTTCATATACATCAATCTTGATTTTAAATATCACAATGTCATCAGTTTTAGCCGTGCCAAAAAATTGAATACATAAAGAGGAAATGACGATTGTGGTGTTTGTCTCCATGTACAGTCTGTGTTGATGATACCATGTAGACTAAGAGATGTATAACTATTGGATTAAAAATGACAAATGAATGGGATTAAAATAAAAGAAAACTGAAGGAATGATCCTACTCCTGTAAGTGTTTGATGTAAATTTTATAATCTTCCAAATGTGAAAGATGTGGGGGTGGGGGGGTGGGGGATTACATCAACTAATAAGAGCCAGTAGATTGAAAGAGACTACATGATTAAAAGCAGAAACATACAGCATGTTCAGATCTTAAGATGTCTGAAGTCGTGATAGAGAAATTCTTCAGGATGCAGGGCATGTGGACGGAGGAGGTGTGAAAAACAGAAAGAGGGGCTGATAGTATGAAGTCCATGATGCCCTCAGGAAATGTCGTTGGCCGGTGGAGGGAATAAAATGTGATATAAACGAAGGCTAAATACGGATGTTTGCATGCTTGTGTTCTAGAGTAGCTGTCATCTACCTACAACTTTGAGCCGACACAACGACTTGAAACTAAAAAAGAAAGACACATGAAAGCATTCTGCATCTGGAGGGGGAAGAATGCTTCCCTCTTTCTGATACCTTTGCAATTTTTGGTCCATTGATGCATATTTTATGCGCACACACACACACAGACACACACACATATATATATATATATATATGTGTGTATATATATATATACATACACAGATATCCCCCCCTCATATATCTCCTATTTTATTTCAGGCCTACTTTTTGCCTGTGCAAGCAGGGCAGATGCAACATTTCTGACTCCCAGTGAACTAAACCTGAATGTGGAGTTAGCTGAGATGGACCAAATTAAGACAGAAATGGAGATCAAAGATCAAAGACTGCAGGCGGAGAAGAGGAGGCTGCAGCAACAGTTAAATGTTCTAGAGGAAGGAGAGAAATGACTGGATGGAGGTTGGAAATATTTGGATCTGGAAAAAAAAAAACACAAATCAGAGTAAAAATGAACGAGGAACGTGAAGAACTAAATAAACTGAGAAACTATCAGTAATCAATCCAAGGTCAGAGAGGAGGAGATCAAGAAAGAATTACAAACGGAAAAAGAGAGTCTGCAGAAGGAAATGAAAAATGTAGAAGATGACAAGAAACAACTGGTGGAAGAGAAGAAAACACTGCAGTTTGAGAAAACAGAAATGAATGAGACCAAGACAAGACTGGAGAGAACTCTCCAAGAAAGAGATCAAGATGCTGCAGCTGAAGATCACAGATCTGGAGGAACAAAAGATAAAAATGAACGTGGAGGAGTCAGAAAAGACAAAGAATGATTTAAGGAAGAAATGAAAAAAATCTCTGAGCTGAACAAAACACTGCTGGATGGAAAAGAGCTTTGGATGAATGTAAAAACACACTGCTGCAAGTAAACAACGATTTGAAAGGAGGGAAAAGAGTATTTGAAAAAGAATGTAAGAGTTTGAAAGAGAAGGTGAGCCAACGGCAGAGGGAGAAGCTAATCCTAGAGGAGACAAATACAAAGGTCCAGGAGCTCCTTATGAAAAAGAGCAAGACAGACATCCTGTCAAAGATCTTCAAATCCAGAAAGGCACATGAGAGGAGAGAAGAAAAGGTAAAAGAGGAGAGTAAAGACAATGTCAACGAGAAGAAAGAAAAAGACAATCACACACTGGTCCCGCCCCCCCACCTTCCTCATCCAATCAGATGCCTGCTTTAGCCCTCCTCACATTCACTGGATCTCATTTAGTCAGAAACCACAAACCTTTTAACAAAAGTTCAAAATCACAACATTACAGAGTAGTTAAGAGTAATGCTTATTGTTGTATTAAATATATTGATTGAAATAAAATGTTATATTTACGATTTTCATAGAAATGCCTTACTGTAAATGCTGTGAAAAACTTGAGGAGTATTTTTTTTATTATTGTGATGTTTGTTAGTATTATTATATTTTGGGCTTTTTGTGTTGGGATTATTTAAAATCAATTGAAAAGTTAAATAGAAAATCATAACATTGACAGCTGCAGGGTCGCTGCACTATTTGTCCACCGCTTATTTTAGCATTGTTAAACGTTAGAATATGAAGTCTACAACAAGTCAATGTTGTTTTGGATAGATGGTTTTAACTTGACAACATTAACAATCTAAGTGGACCAGTGGCAATGTGAATAAATGTCAGAAACTAGTCTGGCCCTAATTCAGGTTCATTGCTTGCTGAGCGAGTCAAATGCAGGGATTTATTCTAACGTGTCAGAGAAGAAACATTTGCATTTAAAGCCCGCTCTGGAGGCCAGGGCGGTTAATTTTCAGTCTGGACGCAGAGTGGTGCGGGTCTGCTCTCTGACTGCAGCCGTGAGTGCAGCAGAGGCTGCTGGGAGACTGACAGCCTGAGAGTGCTGCGGGACGGAGAGGGGCTCATGGCAGCACCTGCTGAGGACAGCAGAGCGATACGTGCTTTCACGTCAGAGTCTCCAAAACACCAGAAAAGTCATCAAAAAAAAACAACAGGAAAAGTTGCTTACTTTGTCGCTAGTCGCTTTTGATAAATAAGAAAAAAAAAAGTCACCAAAGGGGTTTGGAAAGTCACCAGATTTAGTGAGAAAGTCGGCAAGTTGGCAACACTGATCAGATCAGAGCAAATCCTAATTAACAAGAGCAGCAGACTCAACTGGCCCAAGTGAACCGGGTCATATTAGAACCAGCACTGGCAGCACCACCGTGGTCTCAAAAGCTGGGGGGAACCCTGCAATGTAATTCCAGACTACAAGCTATGTTGGTGATGATTTTAAGTCTTGGCATATTTGTTTATATGTTAGCTGCACCTCCAACATCTGCAGGTCCTAAAAGAATTCAGGGAGCAAGAAAAGAAAACAGTAAACAGCTAAAGGAAATATATGGAAAACAGTAGAAACAGGTGGAATGTCCTGAAAAGGAAGGTGATGAAGAAATAATGGGAGAGAAAATGTTCACATATAAATGTATATGCGTATGAAATGGCTCATACACATGCATGTGAGCAAGAAACGGCCAAACACGACAAGAGCCTGGCGGTGTGTTTTATAGACCTCATTAAGTCTGATCTCTTTAGCAAAGCCAAGTCAGCATTTTGGTCTGGTATGAATTCATATCAGCAGAAATGAACAGATCAATAAAGGCTTAATAGACCCTGAAGAAAAGGAAAAAGGAAGATGGAGAGAGGAAAGGAGGAAGGATGTAGAAAAAGCAGCTTTACAGATAAAAGCATGGGTGAACTGATGAAGCAAGCATCATGCCAGTCAACAGCATTACCACCCTGGCAGAGAGCTGACATCTGGGGGAGGGGCCTAAACGGCTACGAAACAGTCACCACTTACACTTCAAAAATGAACAAATGAATTAAACAAATGTCGGAAAAATAAGCTGCATAATGAGTTTAAATATAACAGTGTAAATATTCCCTCCAGACAGCGAAGTAACATTTGCAGAAAACCTATAAAATAAAAGTCTGACATGGAATGAGTGAAGCTCTGGTCTGTGACCAGGTGAACCCACCTTTCTTTAAGTCAATCCTCAGTCTTCGTCCACCTTTCTTATTGGCCACTAAGGTGGAGAGGGCGGGGCTCTTCCTCAGGAGGGGGCTCTCATTCCTCCCCTTTTAGACGGAGAACACACAGAATTTCAATGATATAAAAGTAATGTTTTCATGATTTGATGATGTCAAAAATATATTTTTTTATTGAAAGTATCATTTTAATACCTGAATTGATCCTGAAATATTTTCCTCAAACATAGAGGTCTGTTCACACAGTTTCAGTCACAGGTTTAGACACACATGCTCACACAGAAACGGCCTTCACTGCAGATTTTAACTAAATGCAACACAATTTCCAATTTTAATTTCTAGGTTATGATTTATCCTGTCCAGTCAGGCTTGTGGAACTGAAAATGCAAATGTTGAAGATAGACTTTAGCTTTTCTTTCCCTTCTGTGTGTAGAACTAATAAAGAACATAAAAATAGAAATGACAAATGTGTGGTCCGGGAAAATGTTATAACACAGTGTATCAAATGTGAGTTACAGAATGATAGGCAAACTTATTTTTTAATAAAAACTAAAGTCAGCTGTTGCTAAGTAACTGTTCCCTCCATGCCAACTGTTATTCAAATGTTGGCAACGTAACCATAGTGATGTTGAAGACTGAGCTGCATCTGCTTGGGTTTTATAAGACTTGGTCATGTTAAGAAGAAGGTGAGCATAAAGTAAATATAAAGAGGGATTGATGAATGCAAATACTCAGCCCATAAAGACTGTACCGCCTGTATAGTGGAAGATTATGGTAAACATATAATATCATGGGATGCATGTTTGGTTGAGACAGGGGAAGGTTAGATAGATGCTTCTCCCTGTGGACAGGAAGGATCTCCTGTAGCTGTCTGTGCTGCAGCGGATCTGAAGAGGCCTCTGATGCTGAATCACCATGTTGTATAGAGGTGTGTATACCATTAAGAGCTCTATAAAATATCAGAACAGACCAACAGCTCATATTTGCTGTTGCAAAGTTAGCTCGGACGCAGAGGAGTGCAACAGTCCCCTTTAGCATGTCTGGCTCCCTTTCACCCATCCTTCAGCAGTCAAATGGAGAGGCAGCCAGGGATACTGAAGAGGACATGATGCTGCAGGTCCAGATGGCACCATTCCCAAAATCCTGGACCATCTTTGTAGAATACTCTCTATTAGGGACATTTGAACTGAAGATCTACCGTGGAAGATATCAATCCTTGTTCCAGTGCCTGAATAAAACAATCTCATACACCTGTCCACAATAACGATAGACCAGTAACTTATGTTCCACATTAGGAAAGCTCTCAAGATTATTTGAACCACGTGTGTAAGCATGTAAGCTTCTATCAGAACTAGGGCTGCACAGTATAAGGAAAAAAGGCAGTTTGTGAAATTGTTGTTGATAAGTGCAATGATGATGACTTGTCTCAAGAGAGGCCCTGCGATGGACTGGCAACCTGTCCAGGGTGTACCCCTGCCTTTCGCCCAATGTGAGCTGGGATAGGCTCCAG
>JBAMYA010022378.1:0-16622 GCA_037176975.1 Arrhamphus sclerolepis | reverse complement strand
AAATGTTCACAGGGTTTCACATTTGAAAGGGAGCAGGTCCCTCAAAGGGCATAAGACAGAAAAAAAAAAAAAAAAAAAAAAAAACATCTTTTCTTAGTTGTGTGAATCAGGAAACAGGAACCAAATTCCCCAACACAGTTCCAATTAAAAGATATGCAATTGAAACCGAATAATCACAAAGAGTGAAGACCAATTCCAGTGTTTTCAAAAAATGTGTTTTCAAAAGCTCATGCTGATAAGATGAAAATAAGTTTTTAATTAAAGGCAACTCTGTTCGTCAAGAGGTAATCAGACACCTCTGAAAATTGGGGTCAAGTCGAGCCTGTTTTCTTGAACTGTTTTCATAATGAGGTGAAAATTAGTCCGAATAACTGCATTCTCAAGGACTCCGACAAGAGTTTGATGTCTGGCTAAACTTTTATCATTATTATTATCATCATTATCATTATCATTATTATATTTTATTTGTTTCTTTGTTTTCACTTTTACTTCTATAAATAAAAATACATGTAATGAGATCAACTGAATATACAGCTCACATTATAAAGATGTTCTGATGGTTCTGATCTAATGAGACAAAAATAAAACCTCATGAGATGAACTCCAAGCAGCATTTTCAAAACCAAAGCTAGTACAAATGATGCCACAGAAGGGATGGTACCAGTTGTGCAACTGGTCGTATACTGTACTCTAGTGGTATAATCAGCAGTTTTACGAACTGTCTGTCTCCATCCATCATTTTCTTTGATCTTTTCGCTGGAAGGTTGAAATTTCATGCTGCTATTTGTCATGAAAGGCAGTGTCAATAAGTAAATATAACAAACAAACAAATAAATAAATAAAACAAGCTTATTTTTAAATGATTACTTGATTAATACAGATGGTATAGCCTATTCCAGATGTTCCCTTTCCTATCCTATAAACAATCACTGGCAGTGCAGTCATGGGACAGAGCACAAATCAAACAATAGCACATGTAAATGTGGTCTTTCAAATTATTCCCAGAATTACTGTTAATGAGCCACAGCCGATGGTGCTGAGCAGCCTATGTGAATGTGAATAGTGGCAATATATACTTGCTAAAATGGAAACATTGTTTTTGCCCAAAATGAGAAGCAGTGACTAATGGATTTACCATGCTGAGCAGCTTATCATATTTTGCCAACTTGGGACATTAGAATATAGTCCAATCTATTAAAATTTCTGCATCTGCCCCTCTATCATGCTTACGATTGGCTGCAGATGAGACACTCTGGTCTGATTCAGTGTTTTAAAAGCATTTGAACTCATGAATGATGTAAGTAACATTGATCATCATTTTTGAATTAAAGTCAGTTTATACAATTCATGCAGATGTTTTACACATGTACACATGGCTATAGTGGCCTCTACCAAGAGATCAGTGCTCTGTCACACAGCAAAAACTGCACAGGATTAAGACACAATATCTGGTAAGCAGTTTTAAAGCAGAATTGAAGCACTGAATCATGTCAAGGAAGACCAAAGAGGAAATTTATGGACATAGTCAATGAAGTTAGTTAGTGTGAGTGAACAGGATGCAGAAGATAGGGTTAGATGGATATGAATGATTTGCTGTGGTGACCCCTGGAGGGAACAGCAGGAAGGAAAAGAAGAAGATGATTTTGGTTGCTTTTAATGTTTCATGAAAATTATGTTGCATTTCACATTTTCTTTAGCCATTATTGGCATGGTTGGTTGCAGTGCTGCTCTGTTCTTAGGTGGCTTCAGCTGAGGTTGCTGGTTTGTTTTAAGGTTGCTATAAATGGAAGAAATGGAATCATAGAACACAGGAAGAAAAATATCGGGTGATTGTATTTTTGAACAAAGGACAAAGTAGTAAACTAGTAGAGTGGAGACTGGCTATATTAACCCTTTGAGGCACCCAAGCACATTTTTGTGTTTTTGGCTTTCAATTAAAGACCCATGCACAAAAATGTGCACACTGAAATCCATTCAAATCACTATTTTCCTATCATGCTCTAATGAAAAGTATAAAATGTGCAGCTTCGCATTTCTCCACTTCATTTGAGGCCTGGGGCTTTAAGTTTGTGCTTTGAGGGATTTACTTTTTTTATATAACATTTTTATGGCTTGCATTTGATACAAACACATTTATGTGTGAAGGGACTTTAATGTAACCTTTTTTGAAGGTGTATCAAAGGGTTAACCTCACCAAGCAGATGAGGGAAAGGTAAACTCACTCTTACCTGTCTACTTTAATTCACAAGGCCTTGGGTTAGATTTAAGTCTTATGAGGCAGATTTACTAAAGGTTTGCATGTGTTAAAATGAGTGCAAACTCACTGCACAGATTTACTAACAGTGAGCGCAACGGTTTGTTGCAAAATAGTGCGTCTAATCCAGTTAGTACATCCAATGAATATGCAGTTTGGGGCTTTCGCACGCAATTCTGCATATGTTGGGAGGAGAATATGTAAATATATTAATTTAGCATCCGCAAAGGGATTTATCAAAACTGAACACAATTTGGCTCATAGAAAGTGCGTCTAAATTTTCAAAAGCATGTGCAAACAGTCTGTATGCATAAGTGAGCACACATGGCTGTGGTTATTGACACAGAAGGAGACCTTAAACGAAGCAAGGAGAGGCAGAGAATGCATTATTTACCCTTGTGTGAACATTTTCAAGATGAACGAGGAAACAATCACAAAAACATATCACTGATCCAGAATTGCCATCTTGTAGCTGATGGAGAAACTTAGAAACTCAGGGATTTGGAGCCAGCCACAAAAAGGAGTCACACAGTACCTGCAATAATAAAACTCCTTTGTAGTTTACACTTTCTTACATCTGCGTACAGCGTACGATAGCTGTTACAGCTGGGAGCTCCTAATCCTGTTTATTCAGATGTGCTGTCCTACATCCCTAATATCATATGGTGCTGGATGGCCAAGGTGATTAGGTTTCCATGCACTTGACAGTGCTTGAATGACACCAAACAAGACTTTTCCTTTTTTTAATTTTTCTTTTTTTCACCATCGTGGCATTTCTCAGAGTGATAAGAGCTTGAATGCGCAGTGTGTTTGTGATGCCAAAGGCACCATTACCAACATTGTGGCAAAATATCCCAAGTCAGTGCATGATTCTTTTATTCTGAAAAACAGTTTTCTGTTTTCCAAGTTGCAACATTGGAGATGGCTGGCTTGTAGGTGAGTCCATTTGAAATATTTTGTGAAATATTCAAAAACGCCAGCTATTATATTAGAAAGAAGAGCATGTGTCACATTCATTCATGTCTTTTGAGGAAAATAAAACCATATGAGAACCACAAGTTGGACAAATAAGATATAACGAGGCCCGCACAAGAAATATTGAGGAGTGCGCCGTTGGAATCCTGAAGAGCAGAATCCATTGTTTGGACCGTACTGGTGGAGCGCTGCTGTACAGGCCAGGAAGAAAACATGCAAAACCCTCATTTAAATAGGTTGTATCTAACACATTTGCACCTGCCACTATTTGCACAATAACTCTTTGTAAATGAGGCACAAACTGTGGTTCCACCTCTAGGGCAAAATTCTGGATTGCACATGCAATCTCCGAATCTGAACATGTGTCCCCAGATGTCCACTTTTGTCCTCAAATGTGGACTTTTGTCCTTTAACGTTAATATTTTTCTTCAAATGTCCACTTTTGTTCTCAAACATCCACTTTTTTTCTCAAACTTGGAATTTTGCCCCACAACGTCCATTTTTGTCCTCAATGGTGTACTTTTGTCCATGAATCCTGACATTTGTTCTCAAATGTCCAGTTTTGTCTCCAAATGTCCACTCTTGTCTTGAAAAGTGGACTTTTGTCCCTAAACGTTAATATTTTTCTCGAAATGTCCAATTTTGTCCTCGAATATCTACTTTTGTCCCCCAAATGTGGATGTGTGTCGACAAACGTCCACTTATTCTCCAAATGTCCACTTTTTTCCTCAAACCTGAAGTTTTGTCCCCAAGCATGGGATTTTTCCCTAAAATGTCCACTTTTGTCCCTAAATGTGGACTTTTGTCCCTTAACGTTGATATTTTTCTCCAAATGTCCAATTTTGTCCTTAAACATCCACTTTTGTCCCCGAATCTGGATGTTTGTCCTCAAATGTGAACTTTTGACCTCCAGTGCCCACTTCTGTATCCAGATGTCCAGATAAACGAGTGTGTTTGTGTGTGTGTCTATGTATTTGTGTGTGTGTGTGTATGTGTTTGACTTGAGACCAAACGGCAACCATCCCACTTCCGTATTGAACCCTATGCGGAAATGCATTTTTTTGCAGTTCCTCCACTGACCACTAGATGCTGCAGAGCAATTTCCCATTGACCCCCATGTTAAAAGTGCTTTGCAGCAGAATTAAACCCCTTTACAGCCTGGTACAAAAATCAAATATTACATCTTCGGCTGCATGGCATACATCCGTGACAACTGTATGGGGGGGGGTGAATTTTTTTGTACCACATCAGGTAAATTTATATCAAGCAACAAAGTTTTTCTTAATTAGGGGCGTGGTCTTTTGATTGATATGTACGTCAGCGGCTAGCCTCTGGTCATCGTTTGAGCATCGTTTGACTGTCCACTCGGGACGGGGGTTTAACCAGGTATCGACCCGGCGGACCCCCAACCTGGAGTGATCGCCGGTGAAGAAGTGTGTACATGGACGTGTAGGTTTCTGGAGCTCCTCTGCTCCACCACCACTCCTCAGCTCGCTGAAAGCCATGACTTGCTTGTCAGAAAGACGTCGTTCTCAATCATATTTAAAAATACTGGTCATTTCAGAAGTAAAAAAAAGAGATTTTACACATCTCCCATTCTAAAGTATAGGAGAATTTGTCAAGTTTCTTGGACTCTGAGGCTCGTTATTCAAATTCTGAAAGGAATAGGGATTCGACAGTTATATTTCCCGAAAGAGGACAAAAATACCTACGTTTTAATATTTAATTTATGTGGGCGGAGCAAAAGATGTGGACGTGAAAGACAAATGAAACACTTGAAACTGATTTTTTTTCTCTCCCTGCAGCTAGAGTGAGCGATGATGTCATCAGAGTGGAGAGAGATTTTGGCAAATTTCAAAAAAAAAAAAAAAACGTAAATCACGATTTCTCAAAGAGCGTAAGTCACAACAACACACTTCAGTATGTTATAGTTCAAAGTCTCGTGACCCGTTTAAACTTTGAATGGTGTTTCTGCGATGAAATATGGCCAAGCTACAGAGTTTCAAATTTTGCCGTTTTTCGCAATTTTCATGGAAACCATTAAACAGAATGCTACCAAAAGTCATAGCGCACCGATCCCGATCAAGCCAGTCGATTTGATGCATTTTTTGTTGGGTTTTTCTCAAATGTTGATATGGGATGTTGTTTAATCTGGCCCTATGCCTGCACTAGTCCATCTTGAAATGCAATTTCCAAAAACTATACATCTGGCATTGATCTGCATCTGAGATCAATGCCAGAAGAGATCTTCATCTGCATTACACCACGTAATCAGTAACAGACCTCCATCTATGCTTGAAGGATGTGCAAGTAAGAACAGCTTTTGTAGTTGTGCTAAATTCAGTTGTTGCCTGTGTACCAGTCAGGTTATAGAAATTAGAACTAGTTTAAAACTACCACTCTACCACTGGTAGAAATAAAAGCACTCTGGTCCCATCACCTGCAGCAAAAACAAAGATGACTGCTTTGCTGTCTCATAAGGGAAAAATGTAGTCATTTCAGTTTATTTTTTCTCAGAAAATACCTTTTTTGTATTTTAGTTGTTTTTGTAGAATATCTTCACCTCATTATGTCACAAATATGCATTTAGTTCAGTGCTACATTTATTCTTTAATGCTGTGGCTCAATGCTTTATACAGACAAATATACAGGCTGATTTGATGATTTGGTCATGTTGCATTCTGTGAGAATACAGTATACGTTTTCAAGAGCACACCATCTCCTATCTGGTCTTCTATGTTGTCTTTGAAATCTTGATGGTATTTTTCTTACTTCATTTCCAAAACATGCCAACCGGAGGCATTTCACAGGGCAATTCCATCTCGACCAGTGGGATCATACCTTCCCAGATCATCCATCTATGAGGTACTGCTTCAGATGGAATCCACCTCCTCCAGGCCAGTGTTGGTCCCATTACTCATTATATGACCAAAGTCCCTTGTTAGAATATAATAGTCTTCCAGTCTCAGAGAAACTCATATACCCAAAGTGTAATGCAGGTTTCAAATAATTTATTGCTCTTCTCTAGCAAAAGAAAAGAAAAAAAATTCTCATCATTTGGAAAAAACTAGCAGATTTCCCAGCTGATGCATATGCACTGCTTTGGCAAGATTCCACAGCTATCAAAGACATTTTTTTTTTTTTTTTGCACTGCAGTCTGTGCATATATGATCTGGAGGGAGAAAAAAACAAAACAAAAAAAAAACTAAACACAGATGTTTATCTTTGTTTTAAAAACTTCAATAATTATTGCCAGGGGAGAAAAAAAATCCTTAATGTTCAAATACTCTGTTTGGTAGTGCTTCAAATTAGCGGCAAGATCGTGACTAACATGATAAATTTTGTCATGTCTTGTTTTGTGTGCATTCTCCAAAACCTGTCAATAATAAATTTTGAAGAGTCAGATTGGATGGAAGTGCATGAATAAGCGTCTAGAAAACATTCAGCATTGGCTTCTGCTCTCCTGATAGCCCCAAGCTTATTTTTGGTTCAAGGTCTGAAAAAAGAAAGATTGCATTTTTATTCTGATCTCATTGGGTTTTGTTTTGATGCCTGTGAGGGTGTGGGTACTGGAGAGGTAAATTTGTGCAAGCCAGACCCTCCAACAGAGAAGCTGGTGCCTCTGAAGTGAACACAAACCATTTTGTGTTTTAGAAATGCTTTTTGAATCTAAACGGCAAAATGCATGCATTTATCATAAGCCATCTGGGTACAAGAGGAAAAGACATGCACATATGTATGAGCACACACAAAGATCTTAGTGAAACTACTAAAACAAACTCCTTTAAAGCTGTGCACACTGGCAGAAGGTTAAACCAGGACTTATTGGAATATCAGGAAGACATCTGCATTTACAAATGTGGTGCAACAATACGATCAGTGCTGCTGCAGGAGAGGGCAGCTTAAAGTTAATAGCATATGATGCCAAGCTGTTGTCTCAAATCTGCTGCAGCCATCTGTTTTACCTTACTAGTTTAGTTATTCTCTCTCAAATTATAACAAATACCTTAAACGCAGTTAGTTAATTTATGCCAATGTTATGAGCCCTTAAGGTGAATCCTAGGATCCTGCAGTGTAGCAGGAAAATCAGCCTGTTCAAGGCAGTGGAGAGGGGCATTTAAAATGTTGTGACACTTCAGATGCAGCAAAATCAATGATTCAGTATAGCGTGACGCAGGTTTGGTAAACACTGATTTGCATTTGGCAAAGGTCGTTTGTTAATGCTCCAAAATCAATAGGTTATTTACAGAGTGGCTTCCCACCTAAATGACATTAAACTTATTGATAAGAATCTGACATGAGTCGCATTCTCCCTAAACTAGATTAGATGGACCCAGGGTTTACCTGCAACAGTCATCTTCACTATAACTTATTCTTTGTAATATAATTCTTTCTCATATGCTTTTTCAAGTGGACATAGG
The DNA here is from genome assembly GCA_037176975.1 of Arrhamphus sclerolepis. Taxonomy (NCBI): domain Eukaryota; kingdom Metazoa; phylum Chordata; class Actinopteri; order Beloniformes; family Hemiramphidae; genus Arrhamphus; species Arrhamphus sclerolepis. Next base: position 8,972 of record JBAMYA010022378.1, on the reverse strand, counting down.
AGGGAAGATTGTCTTTAAGGTTGATATATACTCTCCCTATTACCACACAAGTATGTATGCATAATAATAATATATATTTATATAACAGATTCCTACTTAACCAGTCTAAGTGTGGCCACCACACAATATGAATGGGAACCATTTTCCCCACGGAAGTTAAAGGGATCTGTTAGTGAGCCAGGATTTACTGCGGAATGAAAATTGCTCTCTTTCAATCTGGCTACAATTTACGTAGTAATTCTCTTTATAATCACATCTCAAATATATCAAATCATAAAAGAATCATCAGGCAGAATTATTGAATGCTGATGTTTTACATTTTAACCAAACTGAAAGCATTTCATCAATGAACGTCAGATCTTTGAATGGCTGACAGAAATTCAATAATTCAGCTGTCATCTTAAAAGTCAGTGAGCACATTTACAAGCTGATTTTATTTGACAAATTCATCACAATCTTTTAATCTTTAAACCTGAACCATAGAGTGAACCTTTTGGCCAAAACTCAATGCTGAATCAAGAAGTTGCGATTGAAATTCACAGCTGAGGGAGAAAGTTAAATTTCCAAACCTGCGGAGCAGTACGATATGCATCAATGGACACCCCCCCCCCTTCAGACGTGATTGTTTGAAATTCATCGATTGATTGTTCTCTGATACTAGCAGCCTGTCTGAGGTGGGATCCATCTCCCGCCCATAGCGACAGAACTACAGAGAACCTGAAGGAAGGAATATTTTTGATTCAGTCCTACTAACTTATTTTCTATTCTATACACTGTTATTTGTTTATTAAAATCAGCAGTTAAGAAGAATAGAATTGTCAGTGGGTCTATAGACAAAATATCCCATTCCTATAATTTCTTTGTGGTTTCCATAGTGACATGACACATGGCCTACAGTTTTAATGTAAATGAAAAGCCTCTTTGACAGCATATTATACAACTCAGCAAATTTGGATAGTTGACCTAGTCTCTCAGCTGTGAATTTAAATCACAAGTTGTTAATTCAGAATTGATTTCTGGTCAAAAGGGTAAATTTGTGATTCAGGTTAAAATCCCTGCAGGACGAGACAGACTCATAGATTCAGTGCTGAAAAGAATAAATCACCATTTCTTTATAATTATGTTTGGCCATTTCTGTTAGCCATTACACAGTCCAACGTGTATTTAGCATTGATAGAACACTTTCAGTTTTATGGCCATGATGGGTTCCAGTAATTTCCAGCTTTTCTGCTTGATGACATTTTGATCTGAATGAGAAGAATCAGTGGAGGATTTTGCAGATACTTGAAGCCCAAACCTCACTGACCCACTTATCTCACTTCATGTTGTACCCCCCCGGTGCAAATGGAAAAACAGGATGCAAAGCCGTACAGAAAGAACCTTATGTACCTTGGTTTACTCTAAGAGGGATTAAAGAAAACTGTGCGGAAGAAGAAAAATAAAATACTGAATGGGGAATTAAGACCAATGCCGAACTGAAGACAAAATATAAGCAATGAACATAGGAAAACCAGGATTAGGTCAACAAAACCAGAAAGTCACAGCAAAACATATCAGTAGAATCCATAACCCTTGCAATTTAATTTGACTCAAAAGTCTTGATTCTAACCAGGTGCAAGAGATTAATTTGTGGAAAAGACTTTTGGGCTTGACAGTAATGGTTACAACCGAACTTAACCCAAGACTTTATTCTATTTATGTACGTATTTGATGAATCTGTTTTTAACCTTTGTACAAGAACTAGGCTGTTCAATTCAATTCAATTTATTTGTATAGCGTCTATAACAACACAAGCTGTCTCTAGGTACTTCTGAGAAAACCAGAGCATGGGAGACCCTCCTGCTGAAAGCCAGGAAGGAAGAGGGAGACAGAACAGTGGGGATGAAGGACAGAGAGAGGAGAGACACAAAAACATAAAAACATGTGGTACAAAAATATACAAATATCTGGTATAAGAATACATTAATATGTGGTGGTTGGAGGTTCAGACTGCATGTCGGCCACACCAGCGAGCATCCCAGAGTGGCATCAAGCTGACAGGTACATTTAAACATGAGGATGGTCAGAAGACGGAGGGCTTGGGAGGCAAAGGGGTAGGGGTGGATCGGTTGGGGGGAGGGTGTGCAACATCACTATGGCACTACCTGAAAAAGAAGTAGATTGAAGAGAGTGAGACTATGGAAGATAGACAACGCTGATTCTATTAAATGATTCAGGACAATCTGAGCCCTAGATAGGACAGACAGGGTGAAGATTCCCCCAGCAGTCTAGGCCTATAGCAGCATAGTTCACATTCACACTTGGTATAGGTTCTTGTCTACAGTGCTGCAGCTCACAGAGTTGGGCTTTTTTTTTTTTGTTGGTTTACTTCCTTTATGTTCCTCTGACATGGCAACAGAGGAAATGAAGCATATTTTTTTCTATGAGCTATAGCTTGTAAATGTTGAGAAATTATATTTTTTCTGACATTGCTGCAGCATATCTATCTGGTTTGAAAATAACAACAAAGTAGTGGCGAAATGCATAGAAATAATGCTACCAAGTCGAAGACCAAGATTTAGAGTGGTCTATGTCAAACAGTGTAGTTTTTTTTCAAATTTTTGGGGAGGATACATCAGGCTATAGCAAAGATTACGGTGTGGGGTCCCCAGCTACAGTGGACATATGCTGTTGGTTTGCCATAAAAGCATTAATCACCTATAACACTTTAATGGTGTGGGTTTCTCTTGCCAAAGATGAAGACAAGCTGTAGACCCAGTGAGGATGTTAGAACAAAAGGGAGGTCAATTTGGCTGTGTCAAACTGTATCAACTGTCTCCAGTGAAATTCTGTAAAACAACCAGGTGAAAGTTGAAGCAAACCTCTATGGTAGACCTCTATGACTGTACAAAATCAGTCATTCAAGCTTTTATTACTACTCAGTTCTATCAGTTGGTATGTAGCCCTCTAACCTCTATGGTGCAATGTTTACAGCCTTCTTACTAGAGCCATTTCTGGCGCTGAAATTTCTCCTTGAAAACTTTTAGTCCCTGCTTTTCACCCAATTCAAGAAGGTATAGTATAGGCTCACAAATAAAGATCCAGTATATTCTGACATACCACTAAGAATATACTATGACTGTTACAACACAAGTTGTTTCTAGACAATTCACAAAAAAAAACCAAAAAAAAAAGCAACAGAACATGACATCCAAGCAACATGGCAAGCCAAATGCTAAACAGTGGCAAGGAAAAGCTTCCTCTTGGGAAGAAACCTTGAGCAGCACCTGGCTCATCACCATGGTATGACCTGCAGAGTGAAAAGGGAGAGAGCCTACAAAAGATTGACCACCTAAATGTTGTTAAATGGTTCAGGACAAACTTAAACTGAGATAAAAGAGACAAAGAGAAAAGATGCTCAGTGCTCAAGAGTCCCCCCAGCAAACAGCAGGATAACTAGGAGGTGGTGTAAGAGACTTAAAAAGGCTTGAAGGCCGAAGCTTAAATGTAGAAAGGGAATCTACCTCTCGGACCGAGGCCAGGAGTTGATTCCATCATAGAGGATCCTGATGGCTAAAGGCTCTGCAAACCCTCTCTAGACCTACAGACTCTTGGAACAGCGATTAATCCTGCATTTAGGAAAAGTGTTCTACTAGGACAGTATGAAACTATGAGGTTTTTCAGTTATATTGGAGTTTTAGCATCAAGCCTTTGTATGTAAAAAAGTAATATTTTGAATTCAATTGTTATAGTTGCTTGTATTATCAAAATCAACAATGACAGCATGACTACAAGGGCAGTCGTGTAGCTTTGTGTGCATGCCCTTTGATACTGTCCTATTCCAGCAGAAATTATTGCCCTGTGCGATTAGAAAAGCCTTTATCTAATTTCACTAATATCACATACTTTAATTTATTGTGTTTGTAGTAAAACCTGATTAAAAGAACTGTTGAGTCTGACCTTAGAAGGTGCATAAACATTGATTATTTATCTTGGTAGCTATAAGTAATATTTACATTTATTTTTTTTTTTCTTTTCATTGAAATGAAAAACTTCCTGAATTGTTACTTAAAGATGCATTGGTGCATACTGTAGGCTATATAATCTCCACTCTTAACCTAAGGATTGTCAACATTCAGTTCTTCTATGCAACTTTACTTCTATGTCACTGTGTGATGTAAAAATAATTCCCTCAGGCACGACTTTCTTTTAAACAGGCACTCAGTTACAAGGTCCACAGTCTTTAACATCTGTGCGGCATGCAGGCAATTTGAGATAAGCCCTGCAAAGGAGAAGTTAATTAGCAATAAGCATCAGGCTTAATGAACACACAAGTGTATCTCAATTTGTAATAGGACTGAAATTGTCTATTAAACTCTACTTTTATTTAAAGTACCGTCATAAAACGTACTCATATACAGATTTTCTTTACAATTTCATACATTTGCCAGTTTCTCCTTCACATAGAACAAAAAGTCCCAGTTTGTGAGAATTAGCGCTGCAACATCACATATTGTAATGCTATGGTTCACTGAAAAATGCAAACTGATTTCTTTTATTTATTATTTCTTTTTCTTTTTTTCTGCACGATGGGAAGTAATTTGCTGTAATGCTTTATCAGGCTGTTTTTGAAAAAGCTTTTTCATCTCACTGCTCTGGTTTTTTTCTCCATGGGGGAGCCCGGCTGTTCTCTGTTCTTCTATCAACACCAACCACTGAAGCTGAAAGATTCTGCTGCTACTGACGCTAAATGAGACTTCACACCCACCCTGCTTTCCCTTTCTCTTCATTCTTGTTTTTTCTGCTTCTCATTGTGACTTTGTCTAATTCTGTATTTGTCTCATATGTGCTTCTGACAGTCTTATTCATCTGGAAATACTTATTCAAATACTAAATTCAGAGAGAACCGAAAGACCCAGATGTTACAATTGTGAAGAATTATTTATTTGCTTTAATAAATTCTTATTTAACAGAGGAAGTAAGACTTGTATGCAAAAACTAAGTGTACAAGGGTACATTAAATCAATTAAAATGACTGAAGTGTTGAGAGGGTGAAAATATTTTATTTTAAAAATATTTTATTCATATATATATTTTATTTTAAAAATATTTTATTTATATATATATATTATTTTAAAAATATTTTTATTTTAATGTTTACCATGCGGAGCTGCATGGTAAACATTAACTGTGCCTCTGATTGCTCATGTCAATAAGTCTCTTCAGCAGGTATCTTGACTTCATTGTAAAGTTTAAATGGAGTTTAAATGGAGCACATTGTGGCAAACCATCAGCTCTTTTCCCCACATATGGTTTAATTTAAAGTTTAACACTGCACCATTTCAAGTGTTTTCCTCATTTTGTTCAGTTATTCTACTTGGCACAGTCCTGCTGTGAGCAAACAGGAAGTAGTAGTATTTTAGCTTTCAATATGGTGCTTCTGAGAATGTTTTGCATTTTAAAAAGTCTTGCTGCAGCAGAAATTCTACTCTACTTACAATCAGATGGTAACTCAGCGAAAAACATTTTTTTGCAGGAAAGCTGATTTTAAAGGTAGTTATAAACTGAAGTTGTGAATGTGAAAGGCTGGAAGAAGCTTAAGTTGAAAATCTTTCTTTTAACAGAGTTAAGAATGAATTTCTATTTTACAGGAAAACGGATGAAAATTGCTAAGAACGCTCAACCATCAGGGCAGCCATAGCTGTTTGCGGTAGAGATTTTCCTTTCCTTTTGTCCAAGGACTCCTCATACAAGGCAGCACGGTGGCTTGGTGGTTAGCACTGTTGCCTCACAGCAAGAAGGTTCCTGGTTCGAGTGTCCACAAGGGCCTTTCTGTGTGGAGTTTGCATGTTCCCCCTGTGCTTGCGTGGGTTCTCTCCGGGTACTCCAGCTTCCTCCCGCAGTCCAAAGATATGCTCGTTAGGTTAATTGGTGTTCATAAATTGTCCCTAGGTGTGAATGGTTGTTTGTCTACATGTGGCCCTGCGATGGACTGGTGACCTGTCCAGGGTGTACCCCTGCCCAAAGTGAGCTGGGATAGGCTCCAGCAGACCCCCGTGACCCTGCACAGGACGAAGCAGGTATAGATAATGGATGGACTCCTCTTACGAACCTAATTACCGGAAAAAAAATAAAATAAAATCTTACATTCATTTGTTGGAGCTTAGCCCAGATGCATCAGTCAATGTAAGTACACCCCTGACAGTTATCAATAGAAAAAAGAAAAAAGAAAAACATAACATGCAAACTAAATCAGACAGGTAAACTTGTTTAATAGGCTTCTAATTGTGAACAACTGAAAGTCAAACAGTAAATGGCTTTATAAATTAGATTGATCATTGTAAATCCTTTATTCATGTCAACAGACGTTAGATGATCAGACATGAAAATATTAAACATTACAGGATAAACAATGATTTCAACAGGGAGATAAGTGAAGAGGACAGCGACAAGAGGAATCAGGAGGGAGGCCTCCAACAAAACAGAGCAAAGAGGTTTAGAGAGGCTTGAAAACCATGTTCTGATAGCAGTTATATAATGAGAGCGAGAAAATAGAGACTGGAAGACTGCAATGGAAAGACAGCTTACACAGAGCAAAATGAAAAAGGCTACAGACCCTGATGGCATCAGCTCCAGACTCCTCAGGGACTGCTCAGATCAGCTCGGTGAGGTGGTTATGCACGCCTCAGCGTGAGGTTAAGGAAAACCTCCTTTACAGTTTCAAAGACCACAAACCCCAGGAAGCCTAACCACTTCAGGCCTGTAGTCTTCACATCTTACACAATGGAGACCATGAAGAGTTACATTCTCAACAACCACTTCCATCCCCCTGGCAAGCAGACAACTGGACCCCCTTCAGGATTATCCAGGCATTGGTGTGGAGGATGGAGTTGTCTATCTGCAGAAAAAGAGACAAAAAAAAGTACTCACTCAAGGTTTTGACTTTTTCTGGCCATTTTAATACAACTCAACCAGCACTATTTGTGAGGAAGCTGAAAGAAGCTGGTGCCATCATGAGGCTGCCTGGACCATGCAAGTACTGTATGTGGTGCTTCAGACATGTCTGATGTGTTGGTATTCAAAATGAAAAATCCCCAGGGAACAATGTTTTCCCAATCCTCCTTCATCCTGTACATACAGTATCTGCCTGTTTCATAAGTTCTCTGATGGTAAAGTAATTTATTTTCATATATGAGAACAAAACAAGCTGGAGGGTAATCACCAACTACTGACTGGTGTGAACTGCCGGGGGACATTAATAGAATCTAGGTAAAGGAGATGTTAATACACTTTTGCAGGAGGACTGCCAAAACTACACAAGTGGGCTACCAATGGTTTAAACTATCTGCACAGGTCTAAAAATGCAGCCCTCCAAAAGATGGCCAAAGTTCTCTCCCTCTGCTGAGGTCTTTTGGTGCATACAAGACACTATAATGGACATTTTGTGTCTCTGTGATGGCTTCTTCAGTGTTTTTGCTGCATTGGGCTGGGGAAGCACTGAGACAGATGGGAAGAAACTGAATAAACATCTACCTTTGAGCAATACAGCTAGAAAATACAGTTACCCTATTACTATTATCAGCAGTATTCTGACTGGTTGTCAAGCTTACAGTGCCACCAGAAAAAATAAAAAATAAAATGATACCCTATCATCTACTTTCCCAACATTTCCATGCTCTCACCACTAAAGAGGTGACTTAGAGTTTTGAAACACATTTCTCCCAAGAAAACATTCAAAGAATAGTGTGATTTCACATTTGGAACACTTCTGTGTGAAATCTTTCTCTGACAGCCTCTAACATGTGTTATCTTTATCTCTGACTTCAAAGTCAATTGACATCAATGCACATTTTTTTATACTGGAGTTGTTGTTTTTTTTGTTTTTTTTTTGCGGTGCCAGTTCTCACATAACTTTAAAAGCGCTAGCATTTAACATCTTATTTGCCTCTTGATAAAATAAAATAAAATAAAAAATATACTACATGGAAAATTATAAAGAAAATACAACTACTGATAGCAACTCAACTCATTCAATATTCAAGAGATGCTGCACAAGGTTGTCGCTTGATGTAATCAGTTTTGCTATATACTGATTCGACAGTCTTGTCTTAAAAATACAGAGAAGCAGATTTAAAAGCATAGCCACCTAGGAGCAACCCAAAACAATCACCAATCTTATGCCATTTGTGACTGAGCTCTACACTGGACTATTATGTGCTTTCCTCTCAGCTGAACAACATTTTGGCTGTAGCTACTGTGGGTGCAGTGAGCCATTTTCATTTATTTTCTCAACCAAAACCGCCAACCTTTCCATTGCTGGCACTTTCCCTAACTTCTGGGCACAATCTTCCTCGCTGGCACTTCAGTTTGCACATAACACTTAGCATGTGTGACAAAGTCACAAGGTGCTGTGGCAGCCAATCATGTCAAACTTAATTTCCACCTTCTATTAATAAAATTAAAATCTAAATTAAAATACTGAATCATGTGGTGAGTTCCCTTTAAGTATTTCCAGCCTACAAAGGTAATTCTGACCTTCATTTCTCAGTAGAGCGTTCATTTTTGTTCATGAAAACACACTTGGGCACAATAAACATGTAACCACTGGTTACCTATGATGAGTAATGCACCATTCAGCGCATTAATGCCAAAGATGACAAAGACCGGCATCATAATCCTCTATCATTCAGTTCTGCATCTCATTTATTGACTGTAGAGACTCCAGCATGTTCTGCAGTTTCTTTCACTTACACAGAAAGATGTATGGCACATTCTGTAGATCTTTATCTACAGAGCATAAGCAGGATGTATTTAAAGATGTCCCCCTGCTAATCAGAAATTCATGCAGCTATTACCTACAGAAGAGCTGGATGAAAACTTCCACAAATATGTGGCATAAAATAAGTTGCTTTGTTGTTACAAAAGAAACACACTGTGTATGTTCAAGTGTCTGGGATGAGGCAAAATAAGATTCAGCTGCTTCTGAACTTTGC
>JBAMYA010022337.1:0-16623 GCA_037176975.1 Arrhamphus sclerolepis | reverse complement strand
GTTGGGGGTTTGGGGACTGGGAAGAAAGGGGGGGGTTTGGAAGAATCCCGCGAACTCCCCCTTTCTTGTGTTATCAAACAGTTTCTTTGTTTTTTTTTTTTTTTTTTTTTTTTTTTTTGGCTTTTTTGTCCTGAGTGTCCCTGCTTCTTCCCGTCAGCTCCTGTCCGTCCCACATGTTCACCCTGCTGTTTCTGACCTGAAGGAGCATGTTCAAACGGACCCTGCAGTCTGCTGCAGAGATCACCACTGGACTGGTCAAAGAGACCATGATCATACGTGCCAAATGCTGCCTTCGTACGCTTTCGAAATGCTGTTTTCAGAACATCAGCTTTGAGTTGAGAAAAAAGATGGAGTTTTGTACGCTGCACTACATAGACAGCGCTTAGATCTGCGCCGTTGGTGTGCTGTACATCATGAATTCACTACCACACAACTGTGGCCCTGACAAAGATGAATACAGCCGTGCTGCAACGGAATACAGGCAGTTTTAGGATACGGTTCAGAGGAAATGTGTTTACACCACACTTTATTGTATCCAAATCACTTCCGGCTAACAGGAATCATTCAGAAGAAATCTTTAGACTGATTTGCTTGCGTTTTCTTGTTTTATTCTATTTATAAAAAGCATCAAATGTTATTAGTCTTGCCTGTGAGCAATAAGAAAGTGCAGCACAGCGGGTGTGTCACCAGCTGAGGGAGGTATCGCAGTCACTCTGAATGTATGCTCCTCTTTCAGAGGAGGAGCGGGGGCACCAGGAGCAGCTGATGCATCAGTTCACACAACCAACCAAACTGCAAACGCACAATCTCAACGTGGAATCTGTTTAAGAGGTTTCACTTATCCCTCACCTTTTCACTCTTATTTATTGTTTTGTGTTCCTTCGGCAGCAGCTTTAAGTTGACGTGTTCATGCTAGATAGTGATTATGTTAGAGGCTCTAACTGCAGGGAAATGCCTGTGGAGTCGAGGTATCTTCATGATGTAAAACAGCACTGTTGTTCTGATTTAAGTTTTTCTTTATGATCTCGAGTCTTATCAGAAAAATCGTTTTCTTTCAGAAAAACGTACGTTCCCTCCCTGTTCCGTCTGTAAATGCTGTGTTAGAGGCCGCAGCAGGAAACAGACTTCTGTTTTAGATCAGTTTTGATCAGATAAGGTAGCAAAAGTGCATAAAATGGACATTCTGAGTTTTTTTTTTTAACTGTATGTTATATACAGCATCTGAATCATTAGCAACTCCTAAGCCATGCCTCTCAAACGATTGATCACATGGCAAGAAGTTAAAAAAAAAAAAAAAAAAAAAAGGCAGTCGTTCTAGTTGCTTTCTGTTTTCTCGTTTGCATTTTTGTGTTTCATGTAGTGTCTCACTGTTACTTTGACTAAACGTACGAAGTGGATACCAGTTCTGGTGAGTTACAGAAGAATCACACAGTTCCTGAGGTACTGGGAACAGTTACAGTCTGATTGGAAAGCTTTTGCACATTTGGAGAAAAAAAAAAAAATGATGAACACCAAATATAATTTATAAACTGTCCATTGAGTGTGCACACAAGTTTTTAGTGCACCTGCAGTAGTTTATGGTAAAAAATAGAAGATTTGTTAATATTTTTCTGTTTGAAACCTCAGGAGCTCTGTAGGTATTTTATTTTATTCATTTTAAGTGGAAAAAAAAATCTGACTTATTCCAACAATAGTGCAATATCAGGATGTTACGGTAGATGGGTTCATTCATCATCGGGATAATTGATACGGTACACTTTAACGTGTGCTTGTGACGGAAAAGATGTGTTTTTGTTAAGACAGCAGTATATGCTTTATAGAGGAGAGGCCAAAATAAAAGTTTCATTTTATTTTAGAGCCACTATATGTAGCTATACTACATCTGACCACATGGGGGCATCTCAAGCACGACAAATTGGTATTAGAAGATGCGCCCCACGCATTAGCAAAGTAGCAGATCCATATACCTCCATGTGGTCAGAAGTGGTATTACTGCTTAGAGTGGCTTTGAAAAAAGAAAAGGAAAAGAAGAAGAAAGGAAAAGAGTAAGTTTTCCTTCACATAATGACGTATAAGAGTTTGTCTCAATGGCAGTGAACAGAGAGGCTCCAGTTAGAGTCTCTGTGACTGTACTGGTCAGACTGGTCAGTCGATGTCCTGGTATGGGCCACATCTGTAGGGGCTCCGCTTCTGTGGTCAGTTTTGGACAGCTCTCCTCTCTTCCAGTGAAGAGATGACAGGAGCTTCTTCAGCAGCATCACAGCTTCGACCTTTTCACAGTTTTGATCCATTTTGGTTTGGAAATCTGTTTCACAGCATGCAAAACATCTGCCCACAAGAGGAAGCATATTAGTTTGCGTAATTATGATTACGAAGTTAATACTTGATGCTTTATATATACGGTACATAATTTGTGTAAACAGTTTTGAAATAAAAAGAATTTATGTTTAACAAAATAAGTTTGTTGATTTTGCTTCACTAAATACAAGTAAGACATTGTTTCAAACTTCTTACTGTGATTGTTGTTCAACTTTAGGTGGCAAAACTCATCAAGGTGTCTTTGCAGACAATATGAGCCCAAGATATTTCATCATTTGTTTCACTTGTTAATATGCATCCATTTTTGCATTTAAGACTTTGTGCAACACATTCCAAAGAAAACCTTGATAGAAGCACAAGTGAGAAGAAAATGGGTCTTTCAAACCAGCCGAGTGAAAGGGCACTTGTAGTGATGATCTGCACTTTCTTTTAAATGTTTAAAAACAAGGTTACTCAGAAGGTTTGGAAGGTTTTTGCACATGTCTCTTTCTACAGTGTAGAATATTTCAGTGCATGAAAAGAAGAGCAAAAGTCTTAAGCTAGACATCCTGATCTCTGATCCAGCATGGACGAGGGTTACCATGGAAACCTTTAACAACACAGATACATTCACAACTGGCACAAAAAGAAGCCTCATGTTAACCTTGTTGAGAGGTGGTGGTGACATCTCTGGGCTCGGAGGCATCTGGGATGGACTGTTGCACAGTGGAAACATGGATTATGGTTTGATGGATTAGTGACAGGTCCAACAGCCTTATATCAGCTTTATCCAGCATTAAATTCCATTAAGTTCTTAACGCTACATAGAGATGTTTTGTACCTTAAATTTTAGGCCACACTTTTTTCTTCGAATCAACAATTATGAACTGAACTTGTTTTTTTTGTTTTTTTTCTGGAAAACTAAGCTTTCATTATAAGATTTAACATTTGCATCATATTAAACAATAAAGTCAGCTTCCCATTCTTGCAATAAAATCTGCTATTTCTGGCTAGAAATCAGTTCATTCATGTTGCATTTTCTGACATTGTCACATGAGATTAGAGCAGGCAGCTGATTTTTCACCCAATGTAAAGAATAGTTGGTCTAAAAATACAGGGAACGCAGACAACATTGTTAAATTAACTGCCTTGAAAGCTGCAAAATGGCATTTACGTGGCGCAGCGGAGACTATCCGCTGTTTTGTGCATCTCGTAAAAGCCTACAGGGTTTTCTAAGCGGCGATGACTGCGCAGAAAACTCAATTTCCCATAATACTTTGTCGTCCGGTTTCGGGGGGGAAGGAAGATGGCGGCGATTAATGAAATAGGGCTGTTGCTGCGCTTTTAAAACGGCAAAAGACAGCCGATGCCTTGTTTTAAAGACTAATTTAGCGCTTTTTAAAATCTAAGCAAGTGAATCCAGGACCGAGGCTTTGGTCTGAGACCGCAGATAACCGGGCTAAAGGTAAGTGGTTTTCACACAGCTCTTCTCACTGCCGGAGCTAGGTGGCTACATTAGCTGAATACCTGCTGCTGACAAACCTGGGATGAAAATTAAAATCAGCGTTTTAGATCAGGGAGAAAAACAGGGTTTGCAGCCAGTGTAGCAACGCGTTCAACGTCATCCATGAAGACGCTTGCTCTGTGAGCCCAGCGGCATCAGCTGCTCCTGCAGCATCACTTTAATACTCACACTAGTGATCACAGATGCACCAAAACAAGCCCTTCCTTCTCTTTTTTGCAAATACGAGAATAAATCACGCGGAGATGAAGTCAGACAACGGTTTACTGTAAACTTCCTGATCATTTATAGATGACTTGCATATATGGGAGTATGATTCGTGATAGTTTAACTTTACTCTCTCTTATTCAGGATGTATTTTCTTATCTAAAGGCAGTTCTCATCTATAATTCACCTTATGAACTTAGTAATCAGTTTTCCTGTTATTAACTGTTTTGCAGTGTCAGTTTAAATTAGTTTGAAAGAGTAAAACCATGTAAGGATGCAACCGTACTGTTTCTGTGATGGACAGACATTATTATATTAATTAGACGATCACTGACGAAAGAGACCGCTGGTGATGATTCTGCTTTCGCTCTTTATCAAGTGTCCTGTTTTCCACACATGTATGCCCAGACAAACAAATGGCTCGTCCTTTATCCACACCCCCATGACAAGATTTTAAAATCTTATGACCCTTATTCCAGTAAAGTTGAGTGTAAAAATGTAATCATTCATATTCACAATATAACATAGAAAACACATCAAGGTTTGAGGAAATTTACCATAATTGGGAGTTTGATGGCAGCAACACATCTCAGAAAAGTTGGTTCAGGGTGTTATTTGTCTCTGAGCATCATCTCCTCTTCTTCTAACAACAGTCTGCCAACATCTGGCACTGAGGACATCAGCTGATGGAGTTTTGTTACAGGAAAGTTGTCTCACCCTGGTCTGATAAAGCAGTGTTTTTCAACCCTGGTCCTCAAGGAACACTGTCCTGCATGTTTTAGATGTTTCCCTACTCAGTCACATTTGATTGGATGGCCATCAGCTTGTCTTCAAGGTCTACACAAGTCTGTCAGTGACCCACTAATTAGAGCCAGGTGTGTTTGAGCGGGGAAACATCTAAAACATGCAGGACAGTGTGCCCTGAGGACCGGGATTGAAAAACACTGTGATAGAGGACTGGAGCTGCTCAACAGTCCTGGATCTTCTTGGACTGTTTTTCCTTTCATGATGCTCCAGATGTTTTCTGTTGGTGAAGGTTCTGGACTGCAAGCAGGCTCCTAGACTCTTCTCCTGGGAAGCCATGCTGTTGTGATGGAAGCCACATCATCACCATGGTTACTGTTAAAGGGCCAGGTTACTCTTATTTTCTCAATCAGCTGTGTTGTCAGATTTTGTGATAGTTCCTGGAATCAGTCGTACAACCAAAAAAAAGTGAAAATTTTGTTATGAAATCAATCAATTTTATGACAAAATTTGCAACTTTTATCATAAAATTTAGGCTTTTGTACTAAAAACACTTTTCTTGTATAATCACAATAAAGAAACAACTTTTTCGTTTTAAAAAAAGCCTTTTTTTTTTGTAAAATGGTGAATTCAACATCACATCTTTTTTTTCATTAAAAAATGTCATTAAATCTCAAATTTCACAAAAATTGACTTTTATCAATTAAAACTTTTGTACTAAAATCACAAATTTAAAAACATTTTGACTTTTTGTAGAATTTCAACTTTTTGTCCTAAAATCACAGAGTATCTTTTTTTTTTTTTTTTTTTTTTAATTTGACAAAAATTGGCAACTCGTTGTAAAATCTTTCGCAAATGTTTGCTAAATCGTGACCAGTTATTCCACTCTTCGATGTAAGTACCACATCATACGGGCAGTAACGCTGAAATTTCCTCATGAATGTTCTGGTTAGAAGTTTAGAATTGTCTTTGCGCTCTCACAGGCCAGATCTGTGGGCCAGTGGATCTGGCCCGCTGGCCTTGCGTTTGACACCCCTGTTCTCGAGGATGTTGTGTCTGTGGTTTCGAAAAAGAATCACAAATTTAGAATCATCTGACCACAGAACATTTGAAAAGATTTTTAGTCCAGAGAACCGTTTTTGTTCTGGATTATGTTCATTTATGGCTTCTACTTTGCATGAGAGAGCTTTAACCCGCCTGAAGGACACAGATTTCTCCATATCCTCACTTTTCTTTGATGTGTTGCTGTAAATGATCTAGTATGCTGGCACTGGGGTTGTAGATTGATTTAATTAATTAAGCACTCTGCTCTGTTTTTATTTATCTTAAAAGTTGTTGGTGATCTGGTTTAGTTTCACATAGATGTAAAACCTGTTCACAGACTCCAGTTAAATTTGACGCACAAAAATGTTTTTGAAGTGCATTGATTTTTTTCATGCTTAAGGGCTTTAACTTGGATATGTTTCCTTTCTTCCAGATTTGTTCCTGGACACATTTTCTTCTCGTCTGACCCACCAACCTACATCTGCATCAGCACTTTTCCTGGCTCATGGACTTGACTCCAGCATCAGGCTTCAAACGGAGGCCTGCTGCCTCGTCTTCCCCCAGTGGACTTGGCGAGCCTGCTAGGAGCTCTCCTCACTGCTCACCCTCCCTGTCACCTTCCTCATCAGAGCCGTCTTCCCCTCTGTCCACATCCTCCTCTCTCTGCGCCAACTCCTCAGCCCATCAGAACCATGTAAAAAGCCAGGGCGAGGTGGCCCGGGTGTCCTCCACTTCTGCTTCTCTAGCAACCCAGTCTCTCGCCACACCTTCATCCAATAACCCCTCTTTAGATCGCTACCCTCAAGCATCCATGCAGTCAAGCGTTGATTGTGAGGAGGATGGCAGGAGAAGGGAGATGTACGATCCTTTCAGTCCGACTGATGGCGATAAAGACCGAAGGGTTGAGGGTGAGCAGGAGGAGGATGGGGAGAAGTATGATCCTTTTGATCCCACGGGTTCTCCAGGATCAGATGAGGATGACAGTTCTAGCAGAGGGAGGATGGTGAAGAGAAACTCAGAGGTAGATGATGAGGAGAAGGAAGAAGAACCTCCAGATTCCACAGAAACACTAGCTGATCTTCCTATAAAACTCCCTCTGAGGAGGAGAGTGGAGAGTAGCAGCATCAAAGCTGGAGGGCAGGTGGAGAGGGTGGACTCTGACAATTCTGAGATAGAAGAGGGGGAGATAGTTGGGGCCGCTGACCGAGACAGGAGCAATAAGAGACCTGCTGAGGAGATCCGGCCCATCAGTTCTCCCAACATCTCCTTCTTCAGTTCAAAACCAGAGCGCATCCTCCGGGTGCTGGACGGAGACGGATTCGTGTCCGTGTGCACAGAGGGAACCTGGGAGGACGACAGGGAGCTCGAAGACGAGCCTGTGGTCGGAGTGGAGGATCTGCGACGGAAGCTGGTCAGCAGGAGGAAGGAAAAATATCTCTCCTTCCCTGCTTCTTCCTCCCTTTCACCTCAGCCGCCACTTCGTCCATCCCTTCTGCAAGCGTCCCCATCCTCCTCCCCCCGTACACCTCCCACAGAGCAAACCAGCAAGAACCACAAGAGCTCCAAGGACCGCGATGCACAGAAAAGCAAGGATGGGAAGACTGGGGAGAAGGAGGTGAGGAGGAAAAAGAGGAGGAAGGTCAAAGAGGGAGATCAAGAGAAGAGCAAAGACAAGGAGCGAGGACACAAGGAGGTCAAAGTTAGAAGAAGCAGCAGAAGCAGCAGTCGGAAGAGGAAGAAAAGACGGCACAGCAGCCCAGAGGCCTCACGATCTGGAAACTCTTCAAAGAAAGGAGGCCACTCAAGACGCTCCTTCTCAAGTTTATCAGAGGAAAGACACAGAGACAGGGACAGAGAGAAAGACAGAGAGAAAGACAGAGAAAGAGGCAGGGATAGAGATAAAGGTAGGGATAGAGAAAGAGATCATAAGCATAGCAGTGTTCATAGAAGAGATGAAAGAGTGCGAGATTCAAGCTCTAGAAAGAGAGAGAGGGAAAGAAAGAGCAAGCGGCGTTCAAGCAGCAGAGAACGGGGCGACTCAAAGAGGTCCAGAAGAAGTCAGGAGAGGAGGGACAGTGACCGAGACAGGCATCGAGAGAGGGACTGCCGGCGAGACGGGCGTCCTGTTGTCCCTCCATCCATCCAAGACCTCAACGGCTCAGACCTCTTCGCCATCAAGCGAACCATAACAGTTACAACCACCACGACCACAACCACTGTACCTGACTCCCCAAGACACACCCCATCATCGCCCTGTCATCCCACTCAGGTCAGCAACGACTCACACAAAAGGAAGAAGAGAAAATGGCACTCTGCTGGAGACATGGAGGACCGGATGAGCTGTCACAGCCGATCGCAGTCGCTCTCCCCACCGAGGTATCACAGCTACGGGTCAGACCGCTACTCGGACAAGCTGGAGATTGACATGCTGTCTTTGGATGGTGAGGCTTTAGACTCAGACTACCCTTCTTTGGAGGATACGCCTCCTGCTGCTCTGCCTCCAGAACCTCCTGTCCCCAGTCCCAAAGCCAAAACGACCCCCAAAACTGGAAAGACTCACTCAAAAAAGAAGTCTCGCACACTAAAGAAATCTGAATCCTCCTCATCGTCCAGTAGAACCACAAGCAAATGCCTCTCCTCGCTAACTGTGACCTCTGGCTCCACCTCCGTCTCGCCTGGACTGCCTTCGGTGAAGCGAGTCAGAAAAGTGGGAAAGGACAAAGACCGGGACAAAGGCAACAGGAAGGACTTGAGCCGCTCTGGCAAATCCAAGAAAGAAAACGGCGGCAGTCGGAAAAGTAAGCTCCAGTCCAAAGTTTCCGTCCTGGTGCGTGACGGTGTGAGCAGCACCACAGGAGCTGCTGTTGGCTCTGGAAAGCTCAGCATGGACCTCCTCGGCCCAGGAAGTACCAGTGGGGGAGCTGGCGGCTCAGTGGTCGGTGGCTCGATTGCAGTCGTCTTCTGCAGAGACAATGAAAGCAGGTCACCGTTCCTGAAACCGTGCTCAGAGCCGCTGTCGCTGGCTGGTCGCAGCAAAGACCTGACCAGTATGGGCAAGCGAAGCAGCCTGGCTGCTCCACAATCATCGTTAGCCAGTACTGGCGGACTGAAGTCCAAGAAAACCAAACCCAGCTCCATCACATCCACCTCCTCCTCTGCTTCTTCCCCCACGTCGTCCTTGGCAACCAAGCGCCGTCGCCGCCTGGCCAAGAAGACGAAAGAAAAAGGTGGAAGTTCTGGGTTGACTGCTGGAGATGGCAGCCAATCAAAAGCCACACCTGAAGGATGGGGCGGAGCCTCCTTTGACGTCCAGTCAGCCACTGGAGACGGGAGCAAGTCGGTCAGTCCACATACAGGCCAAGCTGGTCCTGCTCCATCCTCCTCTTCCTCCACATCTTCCTCCACCAGCGTGCTCCCACCCTCCTCCTCTCCACCTCACACGCCTCCTCCACCCAATGCTCCTTTTCGAGACACCAGGGAGTCTTCTCCAGACTCTCAGACGGTGGACAGCAGCTGTAAGACGCCAGACCCGTCGTTCTTAGCTGAGGATGGTCCGGCTCAGAGCAGCCCCACCCCCCCAGCCTCCAGCCCCTCCAGCCTGTCGACTCCACAGGGAACGAGTGTTGGCAACGCCTTGTCCACACCCACTGCCAAGCATCCGTCTCCAGATGACGCTCCGAAATCCGTGGCCTCACCTCCTTCCTCATCTTCGTCAGCTGGCTGCGGTCTCGCTTCCCTTTCTCTTCCTCTGTCTTTGGCTGACCCCTCCTCCTCTTCAGTGTCATCTTCATCTGTGAGCAAGCCGCCGCCTCCTCCTCCACCACCAGCAGCCTCTGCCCTCCCCTGGAGTCTGCAGACTGGGGTGGACTGCACGACTGGAGGGGTTCTAGCGTGTAAGTTCCTCTCCATTGTGGTCTGCAGTTCTCTCATCAAACATTCAGTGTAGTTGATTTAGTTTGTTTTCTTTAATACACACTGTCTAGTCGAAAGTCACCTTCGTCCATCACTCAGTCATCTGTAGTCGCAGGTTTCGTCTGCAGGTATAGTTTGAGAACAGAGCGATATTTCATCGTGCTTTCAGGAGTTTTTAAGTTTTCCATTGAAGTCAGGTGAAGAACAGCTCAAGTCCCTGTCCCCCTGATTTATGGCTCTCAATCATTCCTCCACTCAGTGACAGCTCTGCTTTTCAAGATGGAGGAGGCCAACATTGCCAGCAGGGCAAAAGCGCAGGAGTTCATCCAGGCCACGAGCCAGGTGAGTCAACCTGTCGCAGATTCTGCTTCTGTCTGAAACTCTGGGAACACGTGCGACTCATTTGTCTCATATCTGTCTCACAGATCCTCTCCCAGGCCAATCAGAACCAGTCCCAGCAGCACGCTCCTCCTTCCTCCGCCTCCTCCTCACAGATCCCTCCCCCTCCTGCTCTGCCTCCGCCCCCAGGCCTCAGTCCCGCCCAGTTCATCCTGCACAGCTCCCTCCCGTTGGTCGGCTGCACCAAGACTCCTCCCTCTCACCTGCACCCCTCCATAGGTGCCGGGTGTGCACAGACCCCGCCCTCTGTCATGTCCGTGGGACTGTCAGGAGTGACTGGGAGCTCTGGTGACACTGGATGGGACAACGAGAACAAGGACTCAGATAAGGTACGGCTCATAATCAACAGTTTTACTAATTTTGAACATAAATAGCTGCACTTATCTAAATGTTTTTTTCTTGGTAAAAATAAGGAACCGATAAATATAAATTCTCTCTTTAAATCATTAAACATCTTCAACACGTGTTTCATTCATTAGAGAAGTTTCAGTTAAATACATCTAAAACTTTTGATGACATCAGACTGATGTCACATCAACATTTAAAACAGAACTCACCAGAATCCTCCTCCTGCTTTTCTTCCTCTCTCCTCCTTTTCCTACTTCTCCTACTTAACCCCCTCTTCCACATTCTGCTGTTCCTCCTATTTCTTCTCCTCCTCGTTCTTTCTCTTTCCTCCTCGTTCCCCCCTTCTACTCCTTTTCTCTTCCTTGTAGTCCTCCCGTGCTCCTCATGCTCATCTTTCTTCTCGTCCTCTTCTTCCCTTCCTTCCTCCTTTTACTCCTTGCTCTTCTCTTCCACCTTTTCCTGCCGCCCCTCATATTTTTCTTTCTCTTCCTCCATTTTTCTCATCTTCTCATCTTTTACTGATAATTTCAGCACCTCATATTGTTGTCGCTGATCTAAAGGTTATGATTGGAATTTTAACATGTCTTTTATGTGTTTTTTTTTCCTTCAGTATCTGAAGAAGCTGCACACGCAGGAGCGCGCGGTGGAGGAGGTGAAGCTCGCCATCAAACCCTACTATCAGCGCAAAGACATCAACAAGGACGAATACAAAGACATCCTCAGGAAAGCTGTGCATAAGGTCAGTCCGCAGTCCTGTTGAATGAAAACGGAGAACACCAGCAGTCTGTCTAATCCAAGCGTGTCGTCGTCTCAGATCTGCCACAGCCGCACTGGAGAGATCAACCCGGTCAAAGTCAGCAACCTGGTGAAGCTCTACGTTCAGCGCTACAAGTACTTCCGGAAGCACGGCCGCAAGATGGATGAAGAAGAGAGGGATGACAGGGAGCTGCATTCCTCTACCTGATGGGAGACTGTGTCTTGTTTTGTTTTGTTTTGTTTTTTTAAAAAGTTTCGCACTCAACAGCCCACCATGAGTTAACATCCAGGCAGTCATCTGGTTGTTTTCCTCTAACACTTTGTACGTTCTGCCATCGATAGGTTTGTTCCCTCGCATCAGTAAACTGTAAATACGTCTCACATAGAAGTCAAATCGCGACGACCGTGTTGGGAAGTGGATCCTGTCATGTGTGAGAGACTACAGTCCTAGAACCTCCACCCCACCCTGCAATTAATACCACTGTTGTGAAGATTAGTTTTTAGTTTTTGTTCGCCGTGTCCTTTAAATGTTTCACAACAGTGGTACTAACCATGTTTTCAAACGTGTTCAGCTGAATGTGTTTGCTGTGTGGCATCAGCTCCAGGCTGATGGGCAATCTGATCTTCTGATGCACACACAGAAACGTGCAGGACAATGCTGAAGGACACCACACACACTACCAGAGCTCCCATCATCCTGTCTCTGTCTCTATCTGCAAGCTCGAGCTGTCCGACTTGGACAGTTGAATGATGGTTCAACTACATTTTAACCCAAGTTTTCTTATTCTGTGTATTCTGTGCATGTGTCACTGAGGCTGAGAAAGTTACCAGATCTCTTTATAAATGACCCATGAAATATAAATGTTGCTTGAACATCAGTGTACAAGACAGTGCTCTTCTTTTACTGAGTCTGGTCTCTGTATGTGGTTACATGAAGCTAACTTGTTGAAGCATAAAGGAGAATCAAGAGAGGATGGTTTTAGTTGGGCTGGTTTAGTTTAATGCACTAAACAAACATAAGACTAATTAAATGTTGCAGACATGCCATAGAAATATAGTCCAAAGAAACTTTTCTTTTTCTTCAAACAGGTCCTTACAACTTGATTCACAGCAGTTGAGGTCAGACACTTGATTCTGCCCCTCCCCTTGAATTTGGAGTGGATTTGATTCTCCTACCTGACCTGTTGTAATGCAACTTCCTGTTTCCTCTTGCAGGTTTACAGCCTGATGCGTTTGACACATTAAACAGATTTAAGAAGTTTACCACTCCTTGGATGTGCATAAAATGCCACAAAGGCTTAATTACTTCAGTCTTTATTTCTTCTGGCGATTGTGAGACAAATGAGAGAGTATTAAATGAGAGGGTATTATTCCTCTAAATAATTTGATAAGCACAGATTATGCAGACATATTTCTCAGTATTTTGAGTTCATCTGCTGTATTAAAAAAAAAGTACAGCTTTGTTTCTCAAGAACATAAACTTTTATTAAAAAGTGTAAACTCTTCCGCTGTAAAGTTGCATCATGTTGGCTCATGCATAAGATAAGAAGTTCTGGTAAAGAGGCTGAAGGAAAAAGATCATTTACACAGGTGATCGTATTGAAGATTTGGTCCAAGAGCAAAAAGGAAGAGCAAAGATGGAGAGAGGATCTTATCTTAGTCAACAAATGTGTGAGAACATCACTGAAATGTGTAATAACAATGTGTCTCAAACAAAGAGGTTTGCTTATTTCTCCTCCTACAGAGAAAAATATCATCCAGACCTGGAGGAATTTCAGTTTGTAAAGGAGAAAGGAGCAAGTCAAAGATACCTGTGATCTCTGATCCCTCAGACGACTGCATCGGGAACCGTCATTCATCAGCAGCTGACAGAACCACATGGACAAGGGTTGCCATGGAAACCTTTGTCAACACTGCAGTGCATAGATTTGTTCACTAGTGACAAACCTTTCCAGAGCAAAAAGAGAAACCATGTGAGAACTTTGTCCAGAAGTTACAGTCTCATCAAACACTAAAACAGTATAAATGTTGACTAATTTATAAAGTTAAATTTACATAAGATCAATCATTGTTTCTATTAAGCCAAAACATGTCTGGTGAGATTCATCTGTAACCTGCAGCTACAGAACGTCTCTCGTCTGTTTTAGAAATTTAAAAAACACATCCCACACTATTATATTTTGCATATTTCTGATGTTTTTGTTTTTATTTGACAGTTTAAATGAAATGTCTGTTGCATTCTTTCATCAAAAAGGAGATCCAGTACAACACTTTACTTTAAATCCAAGTCTTCAGTTTTGTTCATAGCAACAGGTTTTAGGGGGCGGAGTTATCCCCTCTACTCCACCCCTCACCTATGCCTTTGTGCCTCATGAGGGCTCAGTGCTAAAGCTTTGTGTTTCCCAATTTTGAGGCATAAATGTGAATTGATATTTTAGTTATTTCATGTGGTTTGTTATGAATGGAAGTGATTAAATCAACACATGATATAATCTAATAATTAGCTCCCAAATCAAAATGGTGGTGTACCAGACTTTGTAATGTTGACAAAAATGTATGAAGGGTCAATAATGGAAATATTTGACATTGAACAGAAGTTAATGACTTAATAAATGTTGCTGCTAATGTTTCACATATACCAGGCTGCAATAATCAAATTGCAAATAATCTAGTTTACGTGAAGTACATTGAAAATATATCAATTATTGTTTTGTTTTTTTTAAACCATAAAATGGAGTTGTATCATCACAAAAACTTGGCATTATAAGTGCTAAGTATGTGTGTGTGTTATTTGTGTGATTGGGACTGATGCTGATTAGAAAAATAGGGTTTTTTTTTTTTCAAATAGCCCTTCTATAGCTTATTTTTGTGTGGGGGCTCTTTAACGTAACTGTTTTAGAAGGTGCATTTAAGGGTAAAAATAAATAAATGATGAATATTACAAAAGATATATTCGTGAAAAGGGTGGGCCGGATGGTTACGTCGAGCGTCATTGCTACGGTTGGTTGTTACGCACGTGGAGACGTAAATACGCGTATGTATGCGTGTATGTGGATTTACGTCAAGTGAGTTCGTTTTACGGCGTCCCGCCATTTGGGCCGCAGCTATCCGCTAGCCGTCTCCGCACATGCGTGTTTGGCCCCGAGCGCTTCTGTTTTATTCGTTTTTCGTCCCTTTTTGCTCCAGTAAGTCGGCCCGCTAGTTCCGTCAGCATCGCGCGTCCCCTCCTCGGGTCGATGGTTTGAGTTCTAGTCGATCACTGGAGGAGAGAAGGTGAGACTTTAAACCTGTGTTCCTGTTAGCACGGTTAGCTGGCGGCTAACGCGGAGAGCGTCGGGTAAACTTTACCGATTCCTGAGAAATAGACTGCAAACTGAGCTTCATTTTTCTGTAATACCGATGTTAACAGCAGCCCTGGTTTCATAGATGAATGCTGCAAGATCATGTTGTGGTAGATGGGAGGTGCTTTAACTGATTAGGACAACAATGAGGCTAACTGTCTTCGCTGCGGGCCTTACTGGAGGTCTACAGCCTCTCTGCTCCTCCTCCTAATCATCCATCTAAATGTTTTTTTCAGTGAAAGATGACGCAGTTTTTACCGCCGAACCTGCTGGCCCTGTTTGCTCCGCGGGACCCGATTCCGTTCTTGCCGCAGCTGGAGAAACTTCCCCACGAGAAGCACCACAACCAGCCGTACTGCGGCATCGCTCCCTTCATCAGACACTTCGAGGTCAGTCTCTCCCCGCTGCTTTAAATTAACTACCTTACATGTACCGTAGGCTCTAAAACATTTTCTTCTTGATCAGGACCCGAGAGATGCTCCTCCACCGACCAGAGCAGAGACCCGTGAGGAGCGACTGGAGAGAAAGGTGAGGTGTCCGGGTGCCCAGGAGATGAACTGGTTTCTCTCTAGCTTCCAGTCGACACTCAACATATATAGTCGCCCAAGCAGGTCTTTAATTGGGAGCCCTTTGGTTCCAAATTATGAAAAGGCCGGGCTACTGCTGGATATTTAATACCTCAACTACAATATAACTTTTACATGTGAACTTGATCACATCTAAACTTTGAAATGCACATGTCCAGCCATTCAGTTTTTGGTGCTTATTCAGTACTTAAGTGTCTGATTCATGAATCGTCCACTAAATGTTCCTTTTTAGTGACAGTCCAAATCCCATATTGATGACTGCTTCAGAGGGCGCTTGCAACCTGACATCATGTAATAGTTACATAAAATTGTACCTCCAATTCTACTTCATTATCTTTTGTATACTCACAAGACGGGAAATTCCCACAAAAGAAAGTCTTTAGATATACGAAACCAGCATTCTGGAAACAAAGGTGCAACTCGATGTTGTTGTAATTCACTGACTCACAATGTGCATCATGTGTCGTGACATTTCACACAACTGAGGACAAAACCAATGAAAGTCGTGTTGATAGTGCTGTGTGTGGTTTGATTTTGTTTATTTTTCTTGAAGCAAGATTTCTGCAGTGTTAGAAGTTCTTTAATTTCTTCATCTCCCAAATTCAACATTACGTTGGAGAATTAATAAAAGTATGATCAAGCTAGCAAATGTGTTTTCTTCACCTGTCTTCTGTGTCCCATTGAGGATTACATAAACCATAATCATTAACTCGCTCAAAACTCTGATTGAGTTGTGCTAAACAATCCTGAGTTTTGCTCTTCAGAGAGCCCTGAGTGACGCTTCATTGTTTTCATTTTCAGAGACGGGAGAAAATTGAGCGGCGACAGACAGAGGTGGAAACAGAACTGAAACTCTGTGAGTTTGTGGCATCACGATGGTCATTATTTTCTACATTGTGTGATGAGTTGGGCTAACTTTTATTTTTATTCTTTATTTGCATATCATCAGGGGACCCCCATAACGACACAAATGCACAAGGAGATGCCTTCAAGACTCTGTTTGTTGCACGAGTGGTTAGTGTGTTTTACACTAAAGTGTTTATGCACCATTTCTCTTGATGATGTACTCGAGGTGAATAACATTACCTTTTTCTTGCAGAATTACGATACTACAGAGTCCAAACTTCGTCGTGAGTTTGAAGTCTATGGCCCCATCAAACGGGTACATCCGTATTTTCTTATTTTAGTTTGCAGATATTTTTTTTATTCAGTTAATTGAACTTGTCACAGACTGCCTCTTTTTCTACCAGTCATGTGACTCACCTGTTCCCAACTTAATGACTTAAAGATGTTTCTTTACACCGCCACTTCTTCACACTGTTGTCCCTCCAGCATTTTTTTTTTTTTTTTTTTTTTTTTTTTTTTTTTTTCAAAACAAGGTTTTGCCAACAAACCCAAAAAAACCCAAAAAACACAAACCCCAACCCCCAACACCCCCAAAAAGCTGGGGGGGCAGTCTTTTCGT
>JBAMYA010022306.1:0-16625 GCA_037176975.1 Arrhamphus sclerolepis | reverse complement strand
CCAGCCACCCAGTACAGGCCGTTGCAGGGCCAAGAGGTCCACGCCCCCAGGACCACACCCCCCGCCCGGCGAAAGGCCCGCCAGCCCGGAGAGACGGGGCTACACCCGACAGCCGACGCCGGCGGGTTGGCACCTACCCCGATGTCCAAGGTGGAATCCCCAGAGCCACCGGCGCGCCCAGCTGCAGGAGCAGCGGGGGTAAGCGGAGACGGGTGCGGAGCACGAGAATCCCCCCCACAGGGAGCCGCCCAGGCAGGCCCAGCAGCAAAGAGCCCCAAACCCAGGCTGGACTGGAATAAAACTAAACTGGCAGAAATGGGCAGATATGTGCGTGTGGCCACGAATGCAGAACCATTGGTAGTTTTTCTTTGTGGCCTCCTGCAAGATTCTGTTTATCAGTTACTATGTATCATTTAAATTGCAATGTAATAGGGTAGTTTAAATCCATTAACATGGTTTTTGGTCATGTATGAAGCTGATGTGCTTTATGATGATAAGATGATTCGTAAATCTAAGGTTAAAATTCAAGCTCTGATTCAAGTAAAACAAAACGTCTCAGAAATAATGACCTAATAAGACTGGAAGAAAAAAAAGTGTTTCTACTGATATAACAAACGCAACCTGTTTACAGGTGTTTCTGATTTTATAAGCTCACTAATTTGCAAAGTCTTAACTTTATTGACTTGCAAAAAATTGACCGAAAACTATAAAATATCTGATTTTATAATGTTGCAAATTGGCAGGAAAAAAATGCAAAAAAAAACCCAACAAAACAAACAAACAAAAAAAACCTCAGAAATTGTGATTTTATAAACATACCTGATTATGAAAAACAACTTCAAATGTAATCACAGACTGTGCATATTTGAAGAATTATTTAAATACTTCACAGTAAAGTACTTAAACGTGCTTAATTAGAGAGCTGCAAACTATGACAGGTTATTTTATTTCTCATCAAAATTGTATATTGAGCTTGACCTTATAGCTTTGGTACCCTCTTGTGGCTAAGTACGTCCACTGCAGCTTCACAGGAGTAGTATAACTTGTGACATTCAGGCAGTCTCTTATAGAAGTTCTTTCTACTAAATAGGGTTTATGGAAAATTGTGCTGTATTTGTTTCTCTTTTTTAACCCTGGTCTATAGCCTAAATATTTCCAAACATTCATCCTTTTTTCTTTTTTTTTTTACTTCTTCCTATTCCTTTTCAAACATATTAAGATTGCTGCTTAAATCATGTCTCTTTTGCATTTCTTGTTTTAGCATGTCTGTTATTTTATACTGCCATCATGTTCAAAATAAAGACCTTTTTTTTTTTTAATTTTGAATTGAACATGTTATAAATAGCCCCAAAAAGTATGGGACATCATACTTCAAATTGGTCTGTGTGCTTAAACAATGACATTAAATGTAAACAAATTTCTTTTTTGGCAAAACAGGACATTAATTAAGACACAAATCAACATGAATACTTTATTATAATTTGACTTGCCTGCCATTTACTCAAAAGTGTCACTTGTGCAAAGAGCCTAAGTTCTGTTTATAAATGTCTAACATTTAAGTTTAGCATTAAAGTCATTTGAGACACAAGAGACAGCATCTAATTGTGTCAACTTATTTGTCCACAGAGTGACAAATCAAAAAGTCAGCTCACTGAGCTTAATGTTAGACAATCCTTTGATCAGCAAATGTTAGAATTTAAAGCAGACATGTATAGTACACTTGTGCTGACATGTACTCTGAGGTTTAAGAAAATATGAAATATAATTAAGTTGATTTCATCCATCCATCCATCCATGTTTTTTATTCAATACAGCAAGTACATTCTTTCTTACCTCTTTTATTGTGAGGGAAAGAGGCTGTTGTTCATCATTTTTAACACATTCTTCTGAAAAATGTTACTCACTAGTTGTCATATAGTGAATAAGCAGTAAACATTATGAGTGTTTGTTTCTGCACCTATAATTATCTAGAACTGTCTACAATTATTATGTACAAGGCAAATAAGAGACAATTACCAGAAAATATCCAATATTTATTTAATAACCATGACGGCCGGTACAATTTAAGAGGGGAATATAAATTTAAAATCTTAACCATGCAAACAACCTTGAAAAGTTTCTTTCTGGTACATTTCTGGTGTAAGCTATGGAATAATTTAAGTGAGAACCTCAGCCAAAGTCCAAATATCAGACAGTTCAAGAAAATGTATAAAAAATGTATTGTTAGAAGCATAACGGATAAACCTGCTCATGATGGCGATGACAGAGAAGCCCGTACACTGCAAAAACTGATTTCAAAGAAAGTAAAAAAATACTTGTTTTAAGACAAATGGTCCATTTTAAAAGCATATACCTAATTTAAGAAGGAGAGTGTGTGTATGTGTATATGGGTATGTTTATATGTGTGTGTATGTATGTATATATATATGTGTGTGTGTGTGTGTGTGTGTGTGTGTGTGTGCGTGTGTGTGTGTGTGTGTGTGTGTGTGTGTGTGTGTGTGTCTATGTATGGGTATATACACATGTATGTATATCTGTATACGTAGGGAAGGTGGCTCAGTGGTAGAGGGTTTGGCCATGGACCTGAAGGTTGGTGGTTCAAGCCCCCTCCTGGATACACCAAAGTGTCCTTGGGCAAGACACTGAATCCCTGATTGCTCTGGGTTGTCTGGTCAGTGCTGTTGTATGGCAGCTCTGCCAACAACCTGTGTGTGAATGGGTGAATGCTTACAGTGTAAAGTGCTTTGGTGCTGTAGAAAATACAGTTGTAAAGCGCTATATAAGTGCAAGCCGTTTATGTATATATATGTATATAGGGGTATATATAATTATTTTAGCTGAACAAAGGGATGAGGGGCAATGAGCTATGCTTCTTCTCACTCCGTTTTGTATATGACGGCTATTTTTTTTAGTTACAGTGTGCTATAGCTATTGTACTTCCTTATGTTTTATTTGCTATTGTGAGATGTATGTTATTTTGTAATAAGTGGGAAGCTAGATATCATTTGCATATTCAAAATAAATGATTAAAAAAAAGGCAAAGGTAAACATGCTTAGTCACTGTGCATATTTTACATGTTTTCACAGTCATAAGCCATGACAGCAGTAAGTCTGATGGATGCCTTCACGCTATATGTCTTACCAGACAGAGAGATTATATTATTTATAGAAGCATTAAGGTTTTGACAGGGTTCTGGATCGTATGATGTATTGATTCATTGCATGAAGCATGCTGTTCTCTAAGTAACTGTACTGAGATAAACCAGTCCAGCCTGTTTTTGTTAAAGTACATGGACTGTAAATGTGTCTGAAAATAAGAAAGGAAAGTACAGGGTGTTTACCTCTAATCCAGCTCTTGTCTTTGAAAAAATGACAGAAGCAGACGAAACCTTTAAATATATAAATAAGTTAGGGTGTAGTTTCCTATCATGGTCTAGTGTGTTTTGTGAACAAGAGTTTATGATAATTATCCATAGTGTGTTCAGTTTGAAAGTCGATTCAGTTTCAGTCTACGTGGAGATGAAAGAGTGAAATTGACACGAGTCAGAGCACAAGAAAAGTTATTTAATTTAAAACGCTTGCATTCCGGATTAAAATAAAAAAATAGAGACGTGTGAAGTTGAAATAAAAGTGTAGCTTCTTAAAACAATAATTGCACATTATTGTTTTAAGAAGCTTGCTATATTAAAGTTTTCAGTTTATGTTATTTTCATCTAAGTGTGTGACAACACAAAGGGAGTGAAAAAAAAAGTACTTTAAAAAAAATATTTAATTTATAGCAATTGTCTCATGTACACTTGGATGCCTTCAAAATATGATAGTGTAAGAATGGGAAAAATGATTTACTATTAACATTGTTCTAAAATATGGCAAGTTTGTTGTTAACCCCAAAGATCATCATTAATTGTTTACGAACCTAAATTTTTTTATACTTTTATTATTTGTACATCATTATGTAAAATGCTATTTAGAAGTCTTAGGTAACTTAAGTCTTGCTGTTAGATATTTTTTAACATATATCTTTATTTTTCAAACAGAAAATACTGACAGTTTAATAGCTGACCACATATTGACCATTTATTTTATTTTTTAATCTTTTTTTCCCCTTTTTATAAATGGCATCAACCATAGAAAAACTAATAATGGTCAATATTCTAGATCATGTGTGTCAAACTCAAGGCCGGTGTAAGAACTTTTTTCATTTAAAAAAATTGTGTTTTGGACAAAAAGTTAAAATAATACAAAATTTTCCATTTTACAACTCCTCATTCATTCTGAAATGTTACAAAAAAGTTGAAAATTTCCAACAAAAAAATTGGAATTTTAAGTTTAGCCAGTTTTGTGACGATAAAAGCTTTTTTTCAAAATTCTCAATGTTTAAAAGTTTGCCACTTCGGAACAAATTTACTTTTTACAAAAAAGTCAACATTTTTTTATTTTCAATTATATAAGAAAAATGCTTGATTTTATTTCAAAAGCATCAATTATATGATAAAATCCATGAACACTGTGATTTTATGACAAAAATTTCACTTTTTTTCATGAACAAAGATGTAATATCACAAAAATTCACCATTTTACAATAAAATTATCATTTTAACAAAAAATGTACTTTTTCAAAAGAAAAATTTTCAAAGAAATTACAAAAGTCTCTATTTTATGATAAATGCTGCAAAATTTGTGATTTTTTTTTTAAATTTAATTTAATTTAATTTTATTTTATTTTAAACAATTGAGTTCAGGGACTAGTAGGGACTCTGGCAACATAGCTGGCCCTTTAACAGTAACCATGGTGATGATGTTGCCCAGAATGAATTAGTTTGACAGCCCTGCTCTACATAATTATTACAAAAGATAAAAACTCAGAATTTTCAGATATGCTCTTTTTAAGGAGACTGTCCCGGAAAGTAATATTAATTGTGACATTCATTTGGATTCTATTCTATTCAAGTTTAGGAGAGCCAAGTTCCTGTATTTCCTGTTTGTGACTTAAAGAGTCTGGAAACTGATGCTGATGTGGTTAAAACTTTGACAAAATATAAGAGTAGAGCTTCAAACTCATGAAAAGAAATGAGGAGCAGGGAAAGATGGTTGACCTGCTGTAAAGGTGGAGAGGAGCATCCTCACGCCACGTTGAAGATGATGGCCTATGATGAACCTGTAAGTGGAGGAGAAGACAAGTGCTGTGTTTGAATGTCTGACATCCATTAGTAGGGAGTGCAGTGATAAAGAAGCAGGGAAGTCAAGTCAAATTTATTTATACAGTGCATTTTCAAACAACCAGTGTTGAGCAAAGTGCTTTACATGCAAATATCAAAACAACATTCAAATTTATATACATAAAACTAAGTAAAGTAAATAGTGCAGCAGCCTCGATTCAGACTAGTGTCTCAAGTTGAGATTAGATGAAAGTCCTTGAAATAGTCAAATGTTAAGAAGTGACTGTCAATCGGAGATGAGTGAAGCATCGACATCTTGGCAGAAAATGCAAAGAAAAAGAACAATTATGACAACAACTGTTGAATGGAGCAGGCCTGACAGATGTGGTGCAAGACCGGCCAGACCTGCAATTCAAAGCACTTCATTATGATCACTGGGAGTGCTACTGGGTGTCAATCACTGAGAAGACCTGTGGCTGATTTCTTTAGGTACATGAATTGTTGTAAAAGGTACAGGATCATGGCTGCTTTGCTGATCTTTATGTCAGTGTTATTCATTCATTTGAGGAAGTACATTCCTTTTAGCTTGCTTAACTATAAAGAAAAACTAACATGAAAACCTGATTGCCGACATTTCAGCGACATTGTGTTTTTATGGACTGCCTCCAAACAAACCAAGCTTTGAACAAGAACAAAGAAAATGAAGAACGAAGTTACGTGTGTGTGTGGGGTGGGGGGTGGTGGCGGCGGTGGTGGTGGGGAGGGGGGGGGGGGTGGTGGTAAGGCTGCATTGTACGCGTGGATAAGCAACCGTAGCACCTTCTCTGAAGGTGTGCCAACAACATCTTATAGGCCTGAAGCTCCCTTCCAGTCAGTCACAACAGAAGAAGCCCTTTCAAAAATAAATAAACATGCCCTATTTCCTTGTGTTTTTGAAAAACTGCACCAAACTACAATTTTTCTGAAGTAATGTGTGGTTACACAGTGATAACAGGCACTTTTAGTGAATGCCTTTATTTAACTCACCCTTAAACATTCACCGTGGCGGTTAATAAGTGAACCCAAAGACTAAATTCATCAATAAAGGTAACTGGAGTTAGTAGTCACTTGTAAGAAAAATCTTTAAATAAAAGAATTCTTCATGGAAACATCACTCAAGTCAAAAAGTTCTCTATCATCACTCTTGGACTCCAATTAATGAAATGAGCTTGAAGGTATAGATTAGATCTAGCCAAGAAATCTAGATGTACCATGAGTAAATTTGAATTTCCTCAGCAGGTCAATCTAATTATCCTCTCATGGAGCTCATTAATTATGCCCAAAATTCTTAGGAAGCCATTCAGATTAGTGTATCCTTATAGAGTGTCTCTGAGAGGGCTTAATGCAATAAAAATAGAGCTGAGAAGTTGTAGTCTAGATGGTAAACAGCAGTAGCTTGAATCAGCTTTTGATAGTTAATTAAACACTTGGACTTTTTGACAATGTTTTAGGGTTTGTGGTGAATGAGGCACATTTGGTTTACAAATGGTAAGAGACCACTGGTAAACATGTTCTGACATTAAAGGAAGCTATTCAAGAACATGATCATGTATTCTGCTTGCAACAATCATTGAATTTCATTTTTATTCCATTGATGTCTTTCTCCATCAAACTCTTCTTTACGCCATTCCCCCTTTGACCAGTTTGCATTGCTCTGAATAAAAAGTGTCAGATTAAAAAGTCGTAATAAGATTAAATAAAATAAGATTATTTAATTAATAAGATTAACCCCATGAGCCTGCACCTTATCACGGTAAAGGGGTTTGTGCATCCCAGTGATCCTAGCTATGTTGTCGGGGGCTTCATGTCCCTGATAGAGTGACCCATTGCAAACAGTTCTCTAGAGGAGGGACCAGACAAAGCACAACACATAAGATTCCTATGATGATGACAAGCTTTGGAACCACGTTTCTCTTGCCTGGATGTGGGTCACCGAGGCCCCCTCTGGAGCCAGACCTGGAAGTGGGGCTTGGAGGCGAGCACCTTGTGCCTGGGCCTTTGCCCATGCGGCCCGGTTGGGCTCAGCCCAAAAGGGTAACATGGGTCTCCCCTTCTTGTGGGCTCTTTGTCTGTGGGAGGGCCATAGGGGTTGGGTGCACTGTGTGCTGGGTGGTGGCCAGAGGCCGTCTGATTCTTGGCTGCAGAAGCTCACGTGGGGAACAACAGTGGGACCTGGAAGGGCGTGATTGGGAGGAACAGCCCCCCTGATCTGAACCCAAGTGGTGTTTTGTTGTTGGACTTCTGTGCCCATCATGGATTGTCCATACGAACACCATGTTCAAGCATAAGAGTGTCCACATGTGCACTTGGCACCAGGACATTGTAGACCGCAGTTCAATGATCAACTTAGTAGTTGTATCGTCGGACTTGCGGCCGCATATCTTGGACACTCGGGTGAAGAGAGGGACTAGAGTGGCCAAATGTCCTCTTTTACCTGGACATGTCCACTTTTTACAGCCTGTCCAGGGCGTCTGAGTTTTATTTATAAATATGAAAATGTCCGGTTTTCACTGTTTTTCATAGGACCATTAAGCATCTACTTAAATTGCCTGGCGCTTGCGTGGTGCTTGTTGCATGACGTAATTCCCGAGAGGCTGCCTTGTGGGCGGCTCATGTGATCTTGTGACAGCAGTTGCCAGGTAGTCTAATGGTTAAGTTGGTAGACACTCACACAGTGGGTTGTGGGCTCAAACCCTAGTGATATATTTTTGTGTGTTTGCCCCTTTTTTTTGTCCTTGTTTTTTCTATCCAATAAAGGCCACTAGAAAATCTTTTAAAAAGATGCTGATATGACATATGAAACAACCTGCAAACTACTACTGACCAAATGGTGAATAATCAACCCTGTTGGCTTCATACATTTGTAAATCTGATTCTGATGGAGTCAGTGCCTCACAAGCCATGAACCTCATCACACATCACTGGATATTATTTATGTTTACATATTAGAACATTTAAATTTCAAACAGAAGAGGGATGTTTTAAATAAATGTATGGTTTATAAAGCTACTTTGTCATGCAGGGTGTCCTCTTTTTGGGTTTTCAGAATATGGTCACCCTAAGAGGTGTGAAGCTGTCAACTGATCACCACCTGGAGGTGAGTTGACTCAGATGGTGGGGAGGATCCCCATCAGACCTGGAGGGTCCAAACGTGCTGTGAAGGTCTGCTGGGAATGTCTGGCAGAGTCCTCTGTCAGAAGGAGCTTTAACGTCCATCTCCCAGCTTCATCCATGTCCCAAGGGAGGCAGGGGACATTGAGTCCAAATGGGCTCTGTTCTGTGCTTCCATTGTTGAGGTGGCCAACTGGAGCTGTGCCCGTAAGGTTGTTGGTGCCTGTTGCATTGGAAATTCCTGAACTTGTGGACACCGACAGTGAGGGAAGCCATCAAGCTGAAGAAGGAGTCTTATTGGGTCTTTTTGGCCTGTGGGACTCCAGAAGCAGCTGACAGGTATTGGAAGGCCAAGCGGTCTTCAGTGGTCACTGAGGCAAAAACTCACTGGTATGGTGGTCCCCCTCTTCAAAAAGGGGGACCGGAGGGTGTGCTCCAACTATAGGGGATCACACTCCTCTGACTCCCTGGAAAGGTCTATTCAGGGGTCCTGGAAGGGAGAGTTCATTAGATAGTCGAATCTCGAATTGAGGAGGAGCAGTGTGGTTTTCCTTTTTTTTTTTCTTTTTTCATTTATGGACAGAATTTCTAAGTACAGCTGAGGTGTTGAGGGGATCCAGTTTGGTGACCTCAGAATCAGGTCTCTGCTTTTTGCGTATGATGTGGTTCTGCTAGGTTCATTAAGCCAGGATCTCCAGCTCTCACTGGAGTGATTCACAGCCAAGTGTGAAGTGGCTGGGATGAGAATCAGCACCTCCAAATCCAAGACCATGGTCCTCAGCCATAAAAGGGTGGAATGTCCTCTCTAGGTCGGGGTTGAGGTACCGCCCCAAGTGGAGGAGTTCAAGTATCTCAGAGCCTTGTTCACGAGTGAGGGAAGGATGAAGCAGGAGGTTGACAAACGGATCGGTGTGGCATCTGCAATGATGTGGACGCTGCACTATGGAGTTAGAACAATCTCAATAGTCACAAATGCACAGGACAAGATTCATAAATGTGCAGGATGATTCACAAATGAGCAAGACAATTCGCAAATGCACAGGACAATTTACAAAAGCACAGGACAAGATTCACATGTGTATTTTCGATGCACACACAAATGCAACTTGATTTACAAATGGCTTCTGGTCTGTGGACTTCGCTGCATTGGTGTGTGAATTTTGAGACTCCCCTGCGTGCCTAAACTCACAAATGCATTTTTTTAAAACACGGAATGATCTGCAACCAATCAGATATCTTCCTTGTTTCAGCCAATCATAAGAGTGCACCCCACATGAGGGGGTCTGGCTGCGGACCTCCACTGTCAGGCTACTTCCGTTGCAGACCTCCATTCTCAGGCCACCTCTACTGTCAGGACAGGAAAAAACAAAAAAAAAAGCTAAATAAAAGCTTTTATTCTTAGTCGCAACTATTTCTGAGTAAAATGAAATGAATGAAAACAACTTTCCCCTGACAGTGTTTGTACGCTGTCTTGTTGGTGTATACATACTTGTCTTATAAACTTTTTTTTTGTCTGCTAAACTTAAACCCACCACATCCTGTCAGTCCCGTTATTCTATATAGTACTTAGCAGAAACCAAAAGGCTGCTTGGTCTAGTTAACCTCCTAAACAATAACGTATGATGGGATCCTGAAATTAAGACAGAGAGGAATAGAGGTGAAACATGATCAATGATGAAGATTAAAATGAATAAATGACAGATATAGTGGTATTTTTATTGTCTATTTATTCACGATATCAATAAACAGCACAGCAGCACAGAATATTTCCAACATGGCAACCTTTAAAAAGTGAAAGGAGACAGAAAAAGAAAAGTGAGAAAGAATAACACTTTATGAACTTGCTCAGATGATCACAGTACTGGTATGTTTGCTCTAGAAAAATAGTTGAATCATGTATACAATTCAGTACGTATTTAGAGGAACCCATGGC
Organism: Arrhamphus sclerolepis; assembly: GCA_037176975.1. Classification (NCBI taxonomy): domain Eukaryota; kingdom Metazoa; phylum Chordata; class Actinopteri; order Beloniformes; family Hemiramphidae; genus Arrhamphus; species Arrhamphus sclerolepis. The sequence goes on along the minus strand of JBAMYA010022306.1, from coordinate 6,383 downwards.
AGGCTTCCAAAAATGAGTGACAGCATCCTATAAGAGACAGTGAGAGGTAAAGGCTGGAAGAAAACAGCTGTTTATATATACAATACCTCATTTTCATATTTATTCCACCAAGAGTCTTATGCAGTAAGACCTTTAAAGATGCACTAATTCTAATTAATTATTTAATCTAATCTTATCTGATGCATTATAGTGAGTGTTTTGATCATCTTATTTTACCTCATTAGGCTACAAAAGCAGCTTTCTCAACAGCTCACTCTTCTCAGCTACAATAACCATGTAACCTACTGACTGTGTTAAGAGTTAACAAGCACAACAAAAATAAACTTCACCAAAACTTGATTTGTATCTGACCCAGGTAGGGTGCAGTTCATCACTTCTTACCTGAAGTTCAGTTTCCTTCTAACTTGCACTGGCAGCAACTGCAAGTCTCTCCTCCTCCTGCCTCCAATTCCCTTCATCAACCAGTCAGCCACCTCCAACATGCTGCTTCGGATGCTGAAGAGGAAGCAACACCATAGCCACCAGCACACATCTATGTTATTTTAACACATTTGGCAGCAGGGTTTGTCTCTTTTCACCTCCTTTCCATTTTTTCCTGTTCTCCATTTTGTTCTCTTCTCTCTGTGTATGATTGATTGATTTATTGACAGCCGTGGCCCAAGAGGGAGGGAGCATCGGCCCTCGGCTGTAATTGGTCCAGCCCAGAATCAATCATGACTAATGGGCTGATCTACCAGTTTTGTGTACCGATAGGTACACAAGTAATATCATAACTAATACACCATTAGAAAAAAAAAGAAAAAGAAAAAAGGCCCAGCCCAAAATCACCATTGACCCATGATTCAAGTGCACGGTACACCCAATGGCCAGTCCAGCGGTGCAACAGACTGAACAAGAAAAACAAAACATCCTTTCACCCATCTATTCACTAATTTCTGTACATCCTAGTTCAAGTCATTGGGGTAGCTCTCCCAGCTCTTCCAAGGAGAAATCAAATCCAAGAGAAATATAATCTATCCAGCATGTCCTAGTTCTTCTCTCAGTTGGACATGTCCAGAACACCTACCCAAGGAGGCATTCAGTAGGCATCACAGCCAGATGCTCAAACCACCTCAACTAGCTTCTTTCACTGTGGTCATCTCCTAAATGACCAAGGGTCTCACCCTATTTCAAAAGGGTGAGTTAAAATTTCAGTCTTGCCTTTTAACTCAACCACCATCGAGCTCCTGCTCCATCCTTTCCTCAGTTGTGTGAACTAACATCCCAGTCCCACAGGCAAAGTCTCCGACGTCAAGACAGTCAAGACAATCAAGACAATCAAGACAACCACACAACATCCACAGCCTCAAGGACCTCAGGGTAGACTTCATCCACCCCTGGAGCCCTACCACCATGGAGGGTTTTAAACTACCTCTGCAATCCCAGCTTTGGTTTATCTGCCAATCCCTGAGTGACTCAGTTTCCTCTGTGGAAGATGTGTTAATGGGACCGAAAAGCTCTTCCATCCACTGTTTGACAATACCCCCTGCTGATGGTGACAGCACCCCACCTCCATCATAAACATTCTTAGTGAAGGATTGCTTTTACTTCCGTAGCCACCTGACGATTTGCCAGAATCTTCCCGAAGCCAATTGCTTTCTACGACTTTACCGAAGGCTAAGAAACAAAGCATAACACCTGAAAACAGCAGTAAACAATCTTAATAGAGGTCATGAAGAAGAGAAGGCGACAAAGACAGAAACTCAATACTATGACAACATGCATTTCATGTATATGGAAGGATTATTGTTTGTTTACTGTAGCAAATGAGTTAAAATATGGGTCAAAACTGGTGAGAGAGAGTTAAACTCCCATCAGCCTGAGACTTTTAAATGAGAAAAATCTTCCTCTCTGGCACTAGATTGAATTTCTTCTGGTAAAGTCCATCTAGGGCAACTTGCTTAAAACATTTGCGCAATATACCTGTTGCTTATATCATTAACATGATCATTTCAACATCTTTCCACAGGGGTGCCACAAGTGCTTGGACCTCCTGTCTTTGCAAAATACACCACCTCTCTGGGCCACGTTTTTGGATCACATGGCTTTTCATATCGCTGCTATGCAGGTGATAAACAACTCTACCTGTCATTCCAACTGGATGACAGGACAATCTTTGCATGTATTTCAGTTTGTCTCACGGACCTAACTGCCTGGATGAAGGAACACTACCTTCATCTTTACCCAACAAAGACAGAAGTGTTGATTATCCTTGCCCACCAATCAATGAACCACAATATAAACATAAACATTACCTCTACTACCGTCACCTATGGAGACCACTAAGAACATGGGTGTCATGGTGGATGACCAGTTATTCTCTTCTGACCACATTGCTTTGGTTTCCCAGTTGTGTCACTTTTCACTCTACAACATACAGAAAATCAGACCATGCCTAACTCAATATGCAACCCAACTCCTGGTACAAGCTATGATGATATTCTGTCTCAATAAATGCAATGCCGTCTTAGCTGGCCTTCCAGTTTGCGTACAAATGATCTATAAGACGGGTCTGGTCTTTCATCAGCCCAGAAGAGTCCATATCACACCTCTATTCATTAAGCTACACTGGCTACTTGTGGCTGCCTGAATAAGACATAAGTTAATAAATGTGATGTGATAAGCCTAAATGTGATGTGAAATTATGTAAAATGTTTTCCCAAAAGATGAGATTTTGCTCATTTTTGATAGCATGTAATGAAGACTTTTTGTTGAAGCTTGATTAATTTGTAAAAGAACAAAAGAAAAAACATTGAAATAACTTTCAGTATTGTTTCTTCTCTTTGCATCTGTGATGTTTATTCTGCCAACAAAACTGTTGAAATATACATTCACTCTGATTTACACAGCAAAAACAGCCCTTCTATAAATAGGCCAAATGTTTTTAAATCTAGTCAAATTGTCTTATATTAAGTGAAAATAAAAGAATATGCCATTGGGGTAGGAAAATGTACTTGGCTAAAAGTCTTAAAATTAATTGTATTTTTTAAAAATAAGACTATTTTTCTTATGTTAAAAAAAAAGCTTTACAAGATTATTTTCTACTTAGACAAAATAAGACCAATTTTCTTGAAACAATTTTTTTTAACTTTCTTAGAAATCATTTTTTTGTAATAATTTGTCATAGTAATTTAACAATAATAACAATGTTGCGCTATATTTGTCACATAAAAAAAAATACAAATATACAAGCTGATCACACACAGCTGATTGTTCCCATTTGATCCATAAAGTAAAGCATCACATGTCAAAGGTCGGATAAAGTGTGCAGAAATATGTAACGTGCCAGCAAACAACAGCTGCTGTTCCACATTCCTGAGAGATAATTACAAGCTTTCGTTCTCACAACAGCGTCACAAATCTTACGTAAAAAGCTTTCCTCATCCCAGCAACCAGTACAGTAAGTTTACATGCAAACACACCTACTTCAAACATTCAAACAAGGACATTTTGTTCATACAATAACACGGGTGACAGAAGTATTTTAACATCCTAACGTGACATGGGCTGGTGGTATGTGAATTAACATGTTTGTTTACCTGTCAGGAATGTTTTTCTAATTCTTTTTAAGGAGTCAGGATAGATGTATTAAATTTAACAAATTTGGAGGAGATTTTGTTTTCTAATGTTAAATTCCAAGAATATAATACTTTGCACCAGACTTTTAAAAAATAAGAATACCAAAAACTCTTTCCAAAAATTCTACTTTTTGTTTTTAATTCTAACTGCTTTTTCTACTTTTTCGGATTTAATGTCCTTTTATTGTCAATTTGTGGATTGTGCCATCTATTTGTCTGTCTGTCTATGCAGGTTTTATCTCAGTCTCAGACCACTTAAATTGCATTAACATTTACTATCTTCTGTAGTTGTAGAGGAAGTTTTGGGATTTGTGTCAAAGCCAAATAGCACTTGGTTGAGCATGCTACAGATGTTGTGCAACTATCTCCCGAGTTTGTGTCATTCCTTTGTCTCTCTCTGCACCCCCACTTCCTGTCACACTACCTTTAATAAAGATCACAAAAGCCAGAAAAAAAAAAAAACTAAAAAAGAAAAAAGCCATGATCCAGCCATGATGAAATGACAAAGATCCAGAAATACATCCAGAAGATGCCCCCTGAGACAACCTGTCACATAAAAGCAGTCTGTAAGCTGAAAGATAGGGGGTTTGTATACTAAGGGTCATGGGCTCTGCTGGAACCTATTCCAGCTGTCTTTGGGGGAAACGTTGGAGTACACCCTGGGAAGGTTGCAGGGCCATCAAGTTTACAGCAGATCTCTTATCTCTTATTATTTTATTATGCACCATTGACACTTAATTTTTGTGTTTCAAAGTCAAAGGCAATAAAAAGATACAACCCATTAATCCATCTTTCCATCCATCCATTATCTTATACCTATTTTAAGGGTCATCGGGCTCTGATGGAGCCTATCCCAGTTGGAAGGTATACCCTTGACTGGTCACAGACCAGCACATGCTCACTCTCCTGGTGATTTTAGAATCACAATTTACAACCCCAATTCCAATGAAGGTGAGACGGTGTGTAAAACATAAATAAAAACAGAGTACAATGATTTGTAAATCCTTTTCAACCTATATTTAGATGAATACACTACAAAGACAATATATATAATATTCAAACTGATGCACCTTGTTCTTTTTGTTTTGTTTGTTTGTTTGTTTGTTTTTGCAGATATTCACGCATTTTGAATTTGATGCCTGCAACACCTCCCAAAAAAGCTGGGACAGATTCAGCAAAAGACTGGGAAAGCTGAGGAATGCTGAAAAAAAAACCTGTTTGGAATATTCCACTGGTCCAAAAGGTTACAGTTTTTCTCGGTCACTTTAGAGCATTTCTCAGATGAGAATTAAATTTCTCAAAACTATTTGTTCAACCAGAACAACACGTAGTCACTTATGCACCTCACATACACTATGTCTTGTTTATTTTAAACAAATGGCAAATGCTTTGGATAATCATACAAATAATTCTGTCAATTTTCAATTGACAAGCATATTAAGAGTACAACAGCATTCCAATTTCTCACAATGGATGATCCACATTACAATGACAAGGTGTATCAATGAATTACTGTTTAAAATGGTTGAGGCATGATTGCGAATTCTGTAAAAAATGTTGCAATCAGTCTCCCATACACAGCAATGTGTAATTTTGTATCACTGAACTCAATATATTCTACTCAGGACCTTCAAACCCTCAGGCGACACTGCATTAAAAACCAACATCATTCTGTACATTTCAGTAAACCATTGTCAGTTAACACAGTTCATCGCTACATCTACAAGTGCAAGTTAAAACTCTACCATGCAAAGCAAAAGCCACATATCAACAAGACCAAGGAACGTCACCGGCTTCTCTGGGCCCGAGCTCATCTGAGATGGACTGACGCAAAGTGGAAAAGTGTGCTGTGGTCTGACGAGTCCACATTTCAAATTGTTTTTGTAAATCATGGACGTCATGTCCTCTGGGCCAAAGAGGAAAAGGACTATCTGGATTGTTATTAGCTCAAAGTTCAAAAACCAGCATCTGTGATGGTATGGGGGTGTGTTAGTGCCCATGGGGTTTTATATGTTTTTGGCTTCGGAAACAGTTTTTATGTTTGTGGACTATGGAATGAGTTTCTAGAGAAAACCCATCCAAGCATTGAAAGTCTACAGCAAAAGGCTCCCAGGCAGGTTTTGAACCAGGAACCAGGAAAGAAAAAAAGAAAAATAAAGATGGTAAATGTATTTATACACATGTCTCACTTGTCATCAGTTTGTTCTTTCATTTATAGTTTCAATGATGCTTTGGTTTCTTGCCAATTATTTTTTGTTTCACGTAAACTGAGGAGTGGTTGGTTAACCGATTTCTCGTAATAGATTTGAGTCTAGTTTCATTTTCTTTAATTTTTTTTATTTTGTTTTATTTTGTTTCACTGTTTTTCTTTTATTTTACTGTTTTTTATTTTATTTTATTTATTTTCATTTTATTTGTATCACAACGAAGTGTGAAACCTAAGTTCCATTTTAGGATATTTTCATACGTGCACAGTTTAAGGGAAACTATTTTCACATCTCTTAATACTTTCTAAAGTATTAAGTGAAGTATTATACTTTATTTACATTTCTATTTTTGTTTATCTACTTCCTGGAAAAATGTTGTTGGGTTAGAATTCTCAGCTTCATCCAGTGTAAATAAGGTATCTAAAGAAACTAGCCTCCAGACATACTGCAGGCAAAGGTTGTGCCCCACCCTGTTTGAGGTCCTTAAATATGGAGAGAACATGAACACCTGTTACATCCAGCAGCAGTCCTGGCAGAGCAGGTAAGTTCCTCTCAGACA
>JBAMYA010022285.1:0-16629 GCA_037176975.1 Arrhamphus sclerolepis | reverse complement strand
CTGGGTTTCTCAAGCGCCTAGAGATGACTTGTTGTAAATAGGCGCTATATAAATAAATTGAATTGAATTGAATTGAAGTCTGCACAGTATTTAATAATAGCATTTGTGTAAGAGGCTGTGATGATCTGCTGGCTGAACAGATCACATGACAGGATCTACCACAGAGAGCACCTCTCTCACCCCTCCCCCACTGCTGTGAGCAGGTCTGTGTGACCTGTGGCTGAGGAACTGCTTTATCATTGAAACCCTTTAAGTTTTAAAACAAATATATTTGTATTAAATCAAGGCTTCTTCAGACAATTATGAAAATATTCACAAAACTACTTGACTTGTATCCCCACACTTCTGTAGTTTTTGAAGCATATAGCTGAAAGATAAAGTGTCATAAATAATATTAGTTCTTTACTCCACAATTTAAAAAAGAATCATTAAAAATCAACCGTTGGACCTAGATCGATGACATACACAGGATATGTTGTCAGGAGGGTAGACAACATTTCTACCAACTTTGAAGTGGATTGGACAAAGTATGACAAAGTTATGATATTTCTGGTTATGAGTTCATATTTTGAAAAAAACAGAGTGACGGACTTCTTCGTAGACCCCATGTTGCAGTGTACGAAATGTGGAGCTTGGTGAGAGGAATGTGATCCTAGAAGATTACTGTCCTAGGACAAAAGGGGGATTTTTAAGAATCTTTTAAAGTGTAGCGGCGTTTTTTTGGGCACTTCCTGTTCAGTGGCGAGTCATGATGGCAGTGTTCAACGTATGACCACGAAACCTCATCCAGTCTGTAAAGGACACTTATGACAATATTATGTGCTGATTTCATTTAGATTGGATGAAAGACTCAGGAAATAGACCACATAATGTGATGAAAAATGTTTTCCCGACCAGAAGGTGGCGCTCTATAGTTGAGCCAATATTTTGGTATCAATGTGTTCAGGACCAAAGCCTTATTAAGTGATTAGCTGTTGGGGGTGATTGGACAATCTGTGTTGATTTTAGGGCAAATTATTGATTCATGGCGACACGTCCAATTTCGGTGGGCCTTCGTGGTGACTTCGATTAACGACAGGGTTACGGTTTTCACTTTCCCATCTTCCCCCATGGGTTTTCTTACTACCTGGACAGGTTTGGTGTGGATCTGCCCTACCCACTGAAAACAGCGTTCCATTGATCCAAAAATGTCATTTCCTCCTGCCAGAAGGTGGCGCTATATCTGTCAGTGTTCATTCCACTGCAGATGTGTTCAGGCCTGGACTGCAAACACACACATAAGTTTTGGTGCAGATTCCACAAGTTTTCACTGAGTTGGACACAGTTTTGTGTAACTGATGAGCTACGAAAATATGAGCAATTTTCTGTCGGCCGCCACGCCCATACCTTTAGACGAAATAATAAGTTTTCAATAACTTTTTGTCGTCAATGGGTTTCAAGTGAACTGACAAAAGGACAAACTCAGGAGACAAATCCCCTAGGAGGAATTAGCCAAAGTCCATTACATATAAGCAGCAAAATTTGCCTACTTTTTGGCTATTAAAATCTCCATGTTTCCAGCAGGGGGCGACATAACCATTACTGAATATGGAAATATGCATCTGTGGAGACCAGGAAGAGAGGCAGACATGTCAACTTTCCTTTACAGTCCACGTCTAATAGCTGTCTTGCAACCCCCATGTTTGCAGCCCTGCCACGCCCACACCGTTTAATTTAGGCAAAAGATTTTGCTAAGGTGTCATCATCAAAGGGTTTAGAGTACACTTGACCATTTTCAGTCTCATTGGACAATTTGTCTGGGAGGAATATGGCACATTCCACTGCATGCAAAATGACTAGTTATGCCAGTTTTGGATGTTTGGCCCAAAATTGTGGACTTCCTGTACATTTTAGGGTAGGGTCCCAAGAGACTTTTTTTCTCATATCGAAGAGAGGAATGTGTGTACTGGTTTTCGTGCATGTTGGTTATACGCAGTTCCAGATCTCACGTTTGGGGGCGCTGTAGAGAAATTTGGCCACGCCCATTCACGAACTTATTACCAAAAAAAATTTTACTAGGGGGAAAACTTTTCAGTGATAATTACAAACTTTTCCAATATGTTAAAGGCCTCAAAAATGCGATCCTTTTGGAACAAGAAAAATAATAATAATAATAATGATAGTAAACAATTCCTTCAGTTTCAAGAGGGCCTTCGCACTCTCAGTGCTCGGGCCCTAATAATATGACTATTATACAGTACCTAAGCAAGACTGAGAATAAAGACTTGGAAAAAAAGACAGCAATGACTATAGCAGGTCTACTCAAATAGAACAGATCTTGTTTGTAGACCTGAAACTGAATAGACCAATTTTTTTTTTTTTTTTTAAATAGGGGACCCTCAGATCTAGAGGGTCTGTTTAAATGTCCGTCTGTCCTTACTGTCTCTCGGTCCAGCTGTTTGTTGACCTTGATGATTCCACTGACTGGGTCGATAAAGAACTGGTTGTTTCGGTCTCCACTGATGATGGAGTAGTGGATGTCAGCATTCAGATGACTGTCTCCATCTTCTGCCGTCATCTGAGAACAGACATCAGTGTCACACCTCCTTCACTTTTACCTACAGGTTTCATAGAACTACAACATATCAGTTAAAAATATAAAAAATGTTTCATTAGTTTGAGGGATTGGATGAAGCGGAAGAAGATGGATGAATGGTTGGATAGTTTGAGGGATCTGATGCGATAAACTCAGAGTCCAGTATCCAACCACGTCATGGTGCAGGTACTCTGAAGCAGAGATCAGTGTAGGACGAGTACTTAATAGGACGAGGTGAGATCCACACTTTCTCTTCAACCCTTCATGATATCATGATTTTTCTCCTCCGATCACCTCTCCAGGGAGGCAATCAGGAGGTGAACCAACTTGTCTCTGAGTCTCCATCAGTGAGGGTCCAAGATGAAGGTAGGAGGCTGGAACTGAAACAAAACCCACCTCCTTGCTCCTTTCAGTCGCCATGTATCTTTATTTACAGAGGCAGAGCTGAATAAACTAAAACCCTAAACATCCTGGCGGCGTTAGTGCACTCCTTTCACTGTTCACCAAGGACCAATAAATAAAATATGAAGAAAGAAAAAAGACAGTAAAATGAACTAAAATAAGGAGATCATCACTGGAGCTGCTGAGATGGGCACAGAGTTTCTGTTTGCATTTCCAACTAGTTCCTGAACTAGTTCCTTTACAAAATCGACTTTCATACTAAAAGAGCATTTATTTTTTCTTCTGAGATCCTAAATTTAAAAAATTGACCTTTTGCAAATTTGTTTGTTTTTCCACCAACTGTTTTATGGTGCAATCACAATTTTTAACTTAAAACTAATTTTTTTTTGCTGGACAATATCAACTCTTTGCAATATTTTAATACAAAATTACAACAGTTTTGAAATTACAAATGTCTGTTATAAAAAGTTAATTTTACAAAAATCACGAGTTTTGACAAAAGGATCCACTCTTTTTGTTGTAAAATCATCTTTCAAATGTTTACTAAATCCTGACTTTCTGACATAAACCAGCTTCTCTCAGTTATTCCACTTTTTATGTCAGAACTGGATCAAACGTTTCCTCAGAAATGTTCTAGTTAGAAGTTTATGAGCGTCTTTAAAAGCTTTCACAGACCAGATAAGATGAAGTGGCAGACTGGATTTGGCCCATATGATTTACATCATAACATCAGTTCAGCGTCATGCTCTACATGTGATGGTTCTCTATTTTGATTAATTACCTTTCATATAATTTAATTGTTAAATATTTTTGGAATAATCACAGGCATCATTTTTCAATAAATAAAGTTTGTTTGCTGTAAACACAGAGTACCTGAACTCACCTGGACCACAAATTGTCCAACATTGGCATCTTCTGATACTGTGGCGGTGTAGAGGTCATGGCTGAAGACTGGAGCATTGTCATTGATGTCCGTCACGTTGATGTTCACCGTTGTGATGGCGCTCAGAGTTGGTGTGCCGCCATCTCGAGCTTCCACCGTCAGGAAGTAGTCCCTGCAGGTCTCGTAGTCCATAGGCTGGGCCAGGAATATGGCTCCTGAAGGAGATGTTTGTGAAGAGCAGGGTTATAATAGTTTTAAAAAATTTAGTATAAGTAGTTTTTACTTTTATTTCAGTTTGTTTGAGTATTTCAGTTTAGTTTTAGTTAGTTTAACAAACACATCCATAGTTTCAGTTTAGTTTTAGTTTTTAGTTGAGGTGTTGACTCATAGATGTTGACAAAAATAAATCTAGAATGAAAGAATGTTACCCATCAATGATGCCATACAGGACAGCAATCCTTTATTCTTTACCTCCAGTTATAAAAATGTAGTGTCAAAGGTTAAAAGGTGCTGGTACCCAGAATGCAGTGCAAAAAACAATGGATGTCATCAAAAATCAAAAAACGAGACAACATTTCTATTTAATTTCCCTTGAAGATGTAGCATGTTTAAGAACCAATGTTAAAAAATAATTAAAGTCAAATTAAATAGGAGTTAATAGAGGTCAGTGTAAGTCTAACAAACACATGAACAGGAACACAATAAAGCACCTGTACCACTGCCTCTACAGATCTACAGTTAAGTAATTTCTAATTAATTTTAATGAAAGCTTGTTGCTTGAGAGAAGTTTATCCTCATTTCTCAGACTACATGACAGCAGGACAAGGAGAAAATACGCTCAACTAAATCCTGGGAAGCAGGAGCACTGACTAAATTTAAAGTTAACAGAATTATTTTTTTGCTGTTTCAGTTTTAGTTTTCATTAACTATTATCAATTCAATTTAATTCAAAGAACTTTATTATTCTGCAAGGAACTTCATTTGTAAAAAGTGCCGGTGCATGTCCAGACAAACAAATAAACAAGATAAATACATATAAATAAATACGAATACAAAAAAGACATACTACGCACTCACACAAACCAGACCAGGTCATCAGTTCAGTAATCTAACAGATGAGGGTACAAAACCTGACATGGCTCTCTTAGTTTTAAAAGTAAGGGATCTGTATCTCAAACCTGAGGGTAGAAGACTGTAGTGGCTATGCAGTGTGTGTGCAGTATCTGAGGCTATCTGGAAGCCTTTGTTTGGTTCTTCTCTTGTAAATGCTGTGAAGTGGTTCCTGTGCCAGTCCAATTATTTTACTACTCATGGTCACAATTTTGTTTAGTAGGTTGCCATGTATGTCGGACAATGAACCAAATCAGGCTAAAGACTATTCTGACACATGACTTGGGCTTCTCCAGGTGTGTGTGGGTGGCGTGCAACACGGTCACAATGGCATCGTCCACGCTTCTGTGTTGTCTGTATGCAAACTGAAGAGGATCAGTGTGAATACTGACCTACTATTATAACTATTGTAACGTGTGGTGAAGCGCAGGATTTAAATGAATGGTTTATCATATCTCTTCCTCTACCGTTACTTTCTTGATAATCTTCATCTCTTCTGCTGTACTGTCTATGCAGCTCTGAGTAGGTTTCATTGTTGCAGATGTGTAGCACAGTACTGAAGAGATACAAAGTTACTGTCAATTTCTTTTTCTTTAAGGAACAGCTAACTAGCTAGCTTTAACTCGATTAATGTTACCTGTTTCCTGGGGTCAAATAAGTGTGAAGACCTGGATGATTGGAAATTTCCTGCTTCTTAATTCAGATAAAACTGAAGTTGTTGTAAGTGGTCCCAAGCTCCTCCAGGAGGCACTCATGAGCTATGCAGTTAATTTAGATCACATTACTTTAGCCTCTAGCTCTACTGTGAGGAACCTCTATGCCATTTTTGATGAAGATTTGTCTTTTAACTTGCACGTGAAACAGGATACAAAGTCAGCTTTCTTTCATTTGTGTAAATTAGAAACATCCTAACTAAAGAGGATGCAGAGAAATTAATCTATACTTCTAGGATGAATTATTTTCTTGCTGTACTAACAGCCTTGTTAAAACCTTTCAACTGGTTCAGAATGCTGTGGCACCAGTACTAACCAGAACTGGGTATTAAGATCACATCTCACCCGTTTTATCTTCATTAGACTGGCTTCCTGATTAATTTAGAATTGAATCTTTGAATGATAAAGCTCCAATTTATGTGAAAAATCTCAAAGTTCCTTACTGTCCTAGTAGAACACTCTGCTCCCTGAATGCAGGTTTACTTGCTGTTCCAAGAGTCTGTAGGTCTAGAAGGGGTGGAAGAGCCTTCAGCTATCAGGCTCCTTTATTATGAAATCAACTCCCAACCTCAGTCCAGGAGACACACTCCCTCTATAGTTAGTGTTAGGCTGAAGACCTTCCTTTTTGATGCAGCCTTTAACTCTGTAGTCTCTTAAACCACCTCCTAGTTATGCTGCTATAGGTCTAGGCTGCTGGGAGGAGTCCTATTGTCCACTGAGCATCTTCAGCGTATCTGTCTGATCTCAGTCTCAGATTGTCCTGAATTTAATAGAATCAACATTGTCTATCTTCCGTAGTCTCACTCTCTTCTCTCTTCTCCTTTTTCAGGTGCTGTTGTGCTCCCCCTTGCCTTCTGAACTTTCTATCTTCTGATAATCCTGGCATTTATCTGCACCCGTCGACTGGATGCCACTGTGGGATTCCCACTGGTGTGGGTGCGCTGCAGACTTGGTGCATTTTTTAGCCAAAAGAATGAGAAGGCACAGAAGGGGAAAGCAAGCAGGGGCCTTCATACATCTCTGCAGATGTGGGTTGTGCACACCGTTGCCTGGGATTTTACTGATGAGAAGGAACAGGGACTTTCTTCCTCTTGTGTTTTATGCTTCACTGAGATGTGGCTCTGTGGAACAGATCCCGAGCTGTGTACTACACCTGGTGGTATTTCAGCTCCTCCGTGCAGACCATGACCCAGAGCTCTCTGGTAACACCAAAGAAGGTATCTGTTTCTACATCAACAGTGGCTGATGCCTGCTGGTGCAGCGATGTGACCGTGATCTCCCAACACTGTTCTCCTGCCCTGGAAAACACCTCTTCATTAACTGCAAACCATTTTACTCCCCACATGAGTGTGCTTTATTCATTCTGTCGGCTGTTTACATACCGCCGAACACTGACACGTGCGAGGCTCACCACATACTTGCAGACCGGATTCTGCATGTGGAGTAGACTTTCCCAGACTCTTTATTTACAGTTCTTGGTGACTTTAACAAGGAGAAGAGCCAGGGACTACCCAAATACAGATATTTTATTAAATGCCCAACCAGAGCAGAGAACACTTTGGATCACTGGACCACATGATGGTTCACCTGTTCCCCTCATACAGACAGAGGCTGAAGCTGGCCAAACCTGTAGTAAGGACTTCAAAGAACTGGACCAGTGAGGCTGTGGAGGAGCTACGCACCTGCCTGGATTCCACAGACTGGGATGTTCTCAGGGCTGCCTCAGATAATCTGGATGAGTTTACTGATGCTGTAACCTCATGCATCCTCTTCTGTGAGAAAAGTATTTTTCCAGCATGCACCAGGGTGTGTTATAATGAATGAGCCCAGGCTGGAGAAAGAGGCAGCATTCAGGAGTGGGGACAGAGACAGCTCGGAGGGGGCGAAATACAGGGTTAGCTGGCAGTTGAGAAGTGCTAAATTATTGTATTCTGAGAGACTCCAGCAGCACTTTTCTGCCAACAGCTCTACCTCTGTGTGGACGGGGCTTGGGCACATCACCAACCACAAGCCTACAACCCAACACGCTGCTGATGACCAGCGACTGGTCAACAGCCTCAATGACTTTTATTATCGCTTTGATGGCCCTGACACCTCCTCAGACACCTCCACTCCACCAATACCCACTTGGGACACCCCCCACTCATCCCCACCCCCACCCCCCACTATCCTTTGCAATCAGGAGCAGGATGTGCGTTAACTGTTCAGGAAGCTGAACCCCCCACAAGACCCCCAGGCCAGATAGCGTCTCCCCCTCTACCCTGAGACACTGTGCGGATGAGCTGACGCCCATTTTCATGGACATCTTTGACACCTCACTGGGGTCAAGCTACATGATTGCCTGCTTCAAATCCTCCACCATCATCCCCATCCCCAAGAAGCCACAGATCACCGGACTTAATAACTACAGGCCTGTGGCACTGACGTCTGTAGTCATGAAGTCATTTGAACATCTGGTACTCTCTCACCTTAAGTCCATCACCGCCCCGGAACAACTGGTGTCCTGGTGAAGCAGCAACAACCTGAAGCTCAACGCCCAGAAAACAGTGGAGATGATCATAGACTTCAGAAGAGTCACAACCCCACCATCCCCCTTTGCCCTCATGGACTCCCCCATCTCCACTGTGTCTCCTTCTGCTTCCTGGGCACCACTATGACCCAGGACCTCAAGTAGCAGCTGACCATCAGCTCCCTCATCAAATAAGCCCAGCAGAGGATGTTCTTCCTGCAGCAGCTGAGGAAACTCGAGATGCCAACTAAGACGATGATGCAGTTCTACACAGCCATCACTGAGTCCATCCTCACCTCCTCCATCACTTTGTGGTACGTTGGAGCCACTACCAGGGTCAGACATAGACTGCAGCGCATTGTGCTCACTGCTGAGAAGGTGAATATATTTCTAGCATTCTTTATCTCTTATTTTGATTCTGCATGCTCTTAATTATTTCTATTTTCATTTTATTCTATTTTATTATTACTTCCATTAACCTGTGTTGTTTGCACCACTAGAATGAAACAAATTCCAAACTGTGAACATCTTCACAGAAATGGCAATAAACAATTCTGATTCTGATATTTGCATATTTTTGTGTCACATTATATATTTTTGTCCCTCTCCTCTCTGTGTCCTTCTTCCACTCTGTGCTGTCTCCCTCCTCATGTCTTCCTTTTCTCAGCTGGCTATCAGTAGCAGGGTCCCCCTATAATTAAGCCAGATCCTGCTCAAGGTTTCTTCCCAAGAGGGAAGAGGTTTTTTTTTTCTTGCTACTGTTTGGCTTTGTCATGTGCTCAGAGGCCATTCTCTGGATTTCTCAGAAGAACTGGAGACAACTTTTCTGTAAATGGACACTATATAAATAAAACTGAATTGAACATTGAGTTTAGCTACCTTCAACCTGTTTAACGTTACAACTTTACAAGAGTCAAAAAATTTAGCTAGCTTTTACTTGATTAATATTATAAGTTTACTTGGGTCAGCTAACATTAGCTGACTCTACTCTATTAACTTAACAAATTTTCAAAAGTCAGCTAATTTTAGTTAGCTGTAACTTGATTATAAATTACCAGTAACAGTGATTACTTTGGTTTGTTCTATTTTGAGTTTGGATCCTTGTAGTGACTGAAACATTGGTAGGTTTGAAGGTGTAAATATTTTTAGCAGATTTCTTTAATAATTTCAAAAACACATTTTCTTTTAGCCATCAGCTTTCACAGTTCAACCAGAGGACCACTCACCAGTTTTTGGGTGGATGTGGAACTTCCTGTGCTCATTGCCTGATCTGATGCTGTAGGTGATCTCAGCATTAGTCCCAATGTCTTTGCTGGCTGCATAAACTCTCAGAATCTCGGTGCCTACTTGTACGTCCTCGGGGACTGTCGCCAGCTGGTCTCGTTGCTCAAACACCGGTGGGTTGTCGTTGATGTCCAGCACAGTTATTGTAACATTGACCAGTGAGAAGAGAGGCACCGGAGAACCCTGATCAGACGCCCTAACTGTTATCTGATGAGTCGGCTGGACTTCACGGTCCAGAACATGTTCCAGGACCACGATGCCTGAAAACTTGTCGATGGAGAAAAAACCTCCGGCCGAGTCAGTCAGGGAATAGACCACCTTCCGACCTGGACCTGCTTCAGAGCCAAAAACAAGAAAGTAGAACACAACAGGAGTTTATGACCCTCAAAGGAAGCAAATGGATACTTTTCTAGTCTTGATGATTGTACAAGATAAGACACATTTACACTTTCATACAGAACTTCTACAGAATACTTTCTCTCAATTTTACGCTCATGGATGAAAATGAGGGAGGTGAAGCCCCATGAGGACTCCTGAGGAGTATGAAACGTCCTGGCCAGAACCAACTTTGTTCTTGTACTCTCCATCCATCCATTAACTTCTATTTATCTGGATCTGGGTCATGGGGCCAGCAGCCTAAGCAGAGAGGCCAAGACCTCCCTCTCCCCAGCCACCTTCTCCAGCTCTACTGGGAGAATACCAAGGTGTTCCCAGGCCAGCTGAGAGACATAATCCCTCAAGCGTGTCCTGGGTCTTCTCCCAACTGGACATAACTGAAACACCTGTTGTGGGAGACGTCCAGGAGGCATCCTGACCAGATGCCCAAACCACTGGCTCCTCTGGATGTGGAGGAGCAGCGAGTCTACTCTGAGTCTCTCTGAGATGAACTTCTCACCCTGTCTCTAAGGGAGAGCCCAGCCACCCTACGGAGGAAACTCATTTCAGCTGCTTGTATCCACAATCTCATTCTTTCGGTCACCACCCACAATTCATGACCATAAGTGAGGGTAGGACCAAAGACTGACCTGTAATCAGAGAATCTTGTTTATTGGCTAAACTGTCTTCACATAACTGCAGACGCTGCACCCATCCACCTGTTAGTCTCCTGTTCCATTCTTCCCTCCCTCGTGAACAAGACCCCAAGATAGTTAAACTCCTCCACTGGAGGCAGAACTTCACTTCTAACCTGGAGATGGTATCATACCCTTTTTTGACTGAGAACCATGGTCTCAGATTTGATGGTGCTGATTCTCATCCCCACCGCTTCACACTCGGATGCAGGCTACTCCAATGAGAGCTGAAGGTGCCAACCCCAATGATACAAACAGAACTACATCATCTGCAAAAAGTAGAGATCAAATTGTCACACCCCCACCCCCACTACATGCACACACAAGACACCCTGAGAGACAGAGTCAATTGCTTTCCCTCCAAGGCATAGAGGTGGTCGTGTTCCACGACCAGGACGGAATCCACATTGTTCCTCCTGGATCTGAGATTCAACAATTAATCAGACTCTCTTCTCCAACACCTCTGAATGAACCTTACCAAGGAGTCTGAGAAGTGTGATTCCCCTGCAATTGGAACACAGCCTCCAGTCCCCCTTCTTAAAGAGGGGAACCATCTCCCTGGTCTGCCAACCCAGAGGTACTGACCCAGATGTCCATGCAACGCTGCAGAGGAATTCAAGATGGATCTCATCTGCCCCTGGAGCCCTGCCATTGTGCAGCTTCTGAACTACCTTGGTGACCTCAGCTCCATTAATGGGTGAGTCCACATTAGAGTCTTCAGACTCAGCTTCCTCTATGGAAGATGTATTGGTGGGAATGAGAAGATCCTTGATCTTCTCAATTCCACTAAACATCACCAGTTGAGGTTGGAAGCACCCCACCCTTACTATATACAGTGTTGGTGGAGCAATGCGTTTTCCACCTGATGGTTCACTGGAATTTTCTTGGTGCCAACCGGAAGTTGCTTTCCATGGCCTCACCAAACTCCCACACCCAAGTTTTTGCCTCAGAAACTGCCGAGGCTGCATCCCATTTGGCCTGTCGGCACCAGAGTGCCACAATCTAACCAAGCCTGATAGGACTCCTTCTTTAGCTTGACTGGCTTCTATGACAATATTTTTGTCATAAAATATGAACTTCCACAAAATTTAAACTTCTTGACGTAAAGCTATGGCATGTGGCAAAAATGAAAAACTGTAAAATTACAACTTTTGCTGTTAAAATCACGAAGTTACAGCTACTCATCCAAAAGCAGCTGCTCAACTGTTGACATCTGTTCCCGTCACTACTGTTTTTCCAGTTTGTGACATCACAGTTTTTCTCAGTCGCTTTGGTGCATTTCTCACATCACTATTAATATTTGCTCAACAGTTAGCGCATTTATCAAAACAATTAGTACAAACTGCAAAACCTACCTGATAACCTGCGTGTCACTTTTAAAAAAAAAAAAATGGATATTTCATTCTTCGAAAGCAAGTATTCATGTCAATGAAAGTGTCAGTGTCATCAAAAAGAAATGTCCTGACACTGTTGTTTATGAACAAGATAGTCAAAAGGCGTTGTCATGTTTTCATTATGACAGTTCACTCTAGAAGTGTTTTCCAATGCAAAAAAAGTCAGATTTTGGTGACACTACCTGAAAATGCTCAAAACAGCACTATACACTATTTCAACAGCCATTTGAAATCTACATTTAAGTTACACATTACTGTATTTAGTGAAGTAAATGAGTGCAAGTATATATGAATATTTATGTTTCACATTTCTACTGCATATGTGCATTGCAATTCCAATTTGTTTACAGCATTGTTCAAAAGCACAGTACAAACTTATTTACAACAAACATAAGAAACACCCTTTGGGTAGACCTGTGCACAACTGTAAACATTATTGTAGTATTTATTGGAACTGAATTGAAACATATACAACATTCACACTACCGTAAATCATTCTTGCACATCCAGTCGTCCATCTGTCTGGCCATATATTTTCATTGACATCACATTTCTCCTGAGCACTCATTTGAGCACTCATTTGTCATTTGTAGCAATTGAAACGGATTCAATATTACCACAAATATTGTCATCCTCTATAACAGCTCTTTGTATCTCTCTAAACCTTAAGGCTCTTGTTGTGGGGTAACACAACCGTCTTGAAAATTTTTGATAATTAGTTCAATATTTTTGTATGCAATGACTCAAGCAATGAAATGAGGACTATTAGTCTTATAGGGAATGACTATTCAGCAATCATGAGTATAGTTCATTTTTACTGACATGACATAAGCAAATGGTAATGTTATGAAACAGCAGAGAATTTTGTGGAAGTAATTGATGCATGTCCAAAAGCATTTGCAGTTTGTTTGAAAGAATGAGAAACTGCTACTGTGATGTGCACAAATGACTAAATGGTGTGGAAGTTGAACTAACAGTTATGAAAATTTGAATTCTGATCAGAGAAATGCACCAAAGCAACTGAGAAAAACTGTTATATCGACACAAACATAGTCCCATTGGCAACTCCTTCAAGATTTCCAAAGAAATTTTCTAGTCTTTAATTAATTGTTATTTTTTGGACCTTCTCAGACGTTCAAATTTGGAGGCGAGAAAGATCTTCTTGTAATTCACTTTATTTCATCTAATTTCTGACACTCACCGAGTCCACTCACTGTGCAGAAAATCATTTTAGCTACTTGAATTCTACATCTGTCAGTGATAATAGGTGAGGTTAGGAACATTTTGTTTTATTATAAAAATAATGAAAGAATCTAAAATGTCATGTTATGTCCAGTTTTAAGAGCCAGTGAGCTGTTAGGTAATGTGACTGGGTGTAACTACCTTCATCAGGATCGATGGCCTGAATACGGGTCAGCAGAGCCTTGGGCTGTGTGTCCTCATAGATGCTGGCAGTGTACTCCGATAAAGTGAAGATGGGAGGGTTGTCGTTCATGTCAGTCACTGCCAGCTTCACCTCGGCCTGACACCACCGCCCACCTCCGTCAGTTGCCTGAGCAACCATACGGTAACTGGGCATGGTCTCGTGATCCAGAGTCACTGAGGACTTGATCTCACCTGGACGGATTGGTGAGAAATGATGAACCCATTCAGAGATCAGAGACCAAACATGAGCTTCTTTATGCACATTTGATCAAAAACAGTAATACGTCAGGTGTGTTTTCAGATCAGTACCAGTGTCTGGGTCCATGCTGAAGTCCTGAGAACCAGGACCATGTAGGGAGTACCATATCTGAGCATTGATGCCCTCATCTGCATCTGCAGCGCCAACCCTGAGCAGCACACTGTTGACAGGGAGGTCCTCAGGGATGTGGGCACTGTACACTGCCTGAAAACAGGTATTATAGCATACTTGTGACCACATCTACCAAACACCACATCTGCCCTGGGGACCCCAGCAGTTACCTGGTCACAGACAGGGCTGTTGTCATTGGTATCCATCACCATCACTTCCACCACCGCCTGGGATACGAAGAGTCCATCGCTTGCTGTGATGTTGATGACATAGAGGTTGCGTTCCTCCCTGTCCAGCGGGCCCTTCACATACATCTTCCACTCACCCTGAACCAGACCGAGTGCAAACATGCCACGGTAATTACCACCTGGACAAAATACAGTCAGACAGGAGAGTTCACACACAGGATCAGCCAGGGTCCCTATCATAAGGTATCTAAAGAGATTTCTCATATTTTTCATCTAAAAGAATTTTATGAATTTATATAAATTTTCATGTCATTATTTTCACAGCTGGAACATCTGTTGTCTTAATCTTGAATGTGGAACATGAAGGTGCAGTGGTGTTGTTGCTGCCTTTGGTGCATGAGATGAGTGTTTGGACATGAACATGGCAGGTTTTCATGTCCTGGTCAGAGCAAGTCTCCAGTCACCCATCTCACAAAGTCATGAGTGAGAGGTACAGATGTTCTGGGTGTCAGTGAAGCAGCTCTGACCAGAGTCATTGGTATGCATGGTGACCAGGAGTCATTGGTCTCCACAATGACCAGGAATCATTCGTCTCCATGGTGACTAGGAGTCATTAGTCTAGATGGTGACAAGAAGTCATTACATCACCTTCTTAAAATAAAGGCCTAAGTCATATGTTCAAGTTTTTCAAAAGACAGAAAAAAACTTAACTAAATAGAGAGCATATGACATCATTTCACACTAAAAGGTTATGACAATAGAGGACTACTGACATACAAATAATGCTGTCAGTGAGTTGTGTAAAGCAAGAGAGCTAAATGACTTACAAATTACAAACATGCCTTTCTGACTTATGCGATTTTGAACCTGACTTGGGGCAAAATACCTCTGGAATAAGTGACTTGGAATAAGTGACTTTGGTAAAACAGTGTCCTTCTTTTTTCACCTACTGTGATAGACCATGGGGAAGGGGAATCCACAAACATTTGAGACCACTATTGGAGCTCAAAGAGACTCAGGAGACATGGGAAAGTTTGGCGGTGAATGGCCCTTTAATTCAGTAAATCAAACTAAACTAAACCAAACACTAAGGATCCATGTGCATCTCCTCACTTCTTCCTCTAGCTGGGTTTTTATTGTAAAACAAAATACCATGGATCTTGATTCACTGTTGTCTTGACTGATGCCTACAAATGTGGCAAATTGTGGAAGAAGTGATGGCACTCAGTGGGTATGACATGTTTCATGGACTGAAGGTCCTGGAACTTTCTCTCCTTGATTGGCAGAGCACATGGAAAGATTTATCCATGTCATTGGCTCAAACCATACATGCCTGATTGGTGGATTGCTGATGGTTGTATTTCTGGAAGGTTCTCCTCAACCTTATATAGACAGGTGTGTGTCTTGCCAAATCTTGTTTAATCAACTGACTTTACCACAGGTGGACTGAATGAATTATGGAGACTCTCCACTCTTTGACATTGCTATTTAGTCTTTTCAGTAACTGCTAGCTTTATGGAGCTGGCTATTTTACTGACTTAAAATATTAACTAAAAAGACTAAATAATGACAAAACATTTATAATTAAGAAATGAGTTCTACATCTAGCATTAACTTCCCTTGTTAGATAGATTTTCTTTCTTTCTGAAGTAGCCACCACCTTGAAAAGCTTATAATTTGCCTTAATCACTATCTTGTGACTCTGGAAAAACAAAATGATCTAATTCACATTCTTGACATAGGTCATCATACCACAGGGGTATAACTGCATGATCTGTTAAACTGAGGATATAGGTAACCTTACTAGAGGTAGCCAGCATCATGAAGAGCTGACTAAGGCAAAAAAATAATAATATACTTTTTGTCAAAAGATTACTTAGGCCATTATTTTAAGAAGTTGATAATTGGTCTCCATGGTGACTTTAAGTCAAATATTCTGTTTGGCTCAGACTAAAAACACATTGAAATGTGTGAAACAATCGCTCTTTATAACTAGGTTGTAGCAACAGAAGGATATTTCGTTGGCACCACTGACCCTCAAGACATTCCTGCAAAGGATGATGAAATATTTGTGTTTCTAGAGCAACAACTGTCAACACATTGGCGTTAAAAAGGACATTTTGAACTACTTTGGAAATCTACCTCTGATTTTGTATTTTTGTACATCTGAGGCACAGAACAGATTATATTCCCATTTGATGTATAACTGAGCCCTCTTGAATGAAATCTCTGGACTCAGCAGTTTTTTGAGTGTTGGGTTATAGTATTTATGAGCTAAAATGTGTCACAAGAATGTCTACAGATGCCATGCTGAGAGTTTGATTATGTTTGGACATGGTGGACATGGTGAAGCTTCTTCATCAGCAAAATTATAAATATCAGCAATCAAAATCATGTTCTCCTGCCGGATATGGGGACTGCGTTGGACAGCACAGAGACCTTTGAACCAGCTGTATCTACTGGTTCTTACCTAAACTGCTTTTCTGCCATTGATATTGGTGAATTAAGCTCAGTTGTCTCAAACTCAAAACCATCTACATGTTTATTGGACCCTGTTCCTTCCAAGCTTTTTAAAGAAATTTTTCCCATAATAGGCTCTGTAATTCTGGATCTTGTCAGTACATCTCTTCTAACAGGATATGTACCTGTAAGTTTTAAGACTGCAGTAATCAAACCTTTACTCAAAAAGACGTCTCTGGATGCTGA
>JBAMYA010022264.1:0-16630 GCA_037176975.1 Arrhamphus sclerolepis | reverse complement strand
AGAAAATGGGCTCATAGACTTGTCCAAATCATAGAAAGACTCCATATGCTTTTGAACTGAAAAGAACTGAAAGCAAGAAAGAAATGAAGTGCACTGTTAATAATGCTAAAGTTAAAAATGTATGATTATGACAAGAGAAGCTAACCCTCTCAAGTTCACCGCCGGGTGAGAAATGATATTGTGTAATTCTGGCTTTAGGCTGGCTCGAGGCAATTTACACACCTTTTTTTTTGCATGTATAATGTAATTAGCAATACTTAGAGTTACATAAAAGACAAAGCTAGATATTCTGTTCTCATTAGATATGATCAAAACTCCTTCTTTTTTTCAGGGAATTTAGGCCTTTCATGTATAAATATTTTTAATAAGTATTTTTCTGTTAAAATTGTTACTTCAATGGACGTGTGCATTTATGTTCAGTCATACAGTCTAAGCATTCATTTTTATTTAATAGCTCACTAATTTACCATGTAACACAAACATTACTTTTTCCCTTAACTGCATTTTTGATCAGTTATGATGAACACATATTCTTAAATGGAAAAATTACACTTTTATGAGTGTACTTGACTGGCGTAGCACAGCAGTCTTTTTTTCCTGGGATACATGGGTTGATAATTACAAAAAGAAAGAAAATGTTGGCAAGATAATGAGAGCATAAAATGCAGAGAAACATATACACAAGTATTTCTCAATTTCTTTTTTCCATAATTTTTTTTGTACTGTTTTGTGTTCCAGCTTTTGGGTCTCCAGAGTAACCATCGCACTGTTACAAAAGATTTCATTCTCAAAACACAAGAAAAATGTAATTTGTACAGCTCTTTGTTTTCTCCTATAATTACAGGAACTCTGGGGTACTGTTTCATACAAGAGGTTGATGTCATGCTGTCCTCCAGTTAAAAAACAAAGGCTCCCCAATGAACAAATAGAGTTCATTTGACTGAAAAGCTTCCTAACATCAATCTCAGATCTTGTCAGTCAAGCCTTTCCCTCGAGACCAGCCTATTTTTGTTTTGTTTCCTTTTTTTTTTTTAATAATCCAACAGTTATTGTTTTCCTTTCTTGTGAATAACACTTATTCATTTGAATTTCTGAAAGAAACTCTGTGCTGCACTTCATAGACGTTCTCTTAGTAAATTAGCAGCTCCTTCACTTTTCCTTCATACTTGTCTTGTTTTAAATATGCAGCACTTCAATGCCCTCCAGAGGACCGATAATCATATTCTTGCTTGAAGAAATTCAAGACAGACCAGATTCTTCAAGCTTCCTTTTTTTCCCTGCAGCACTGTAGAGAAAGCAGGATTTTCATGAGTAATGTCAGAAAGGTTGTCAAAGTGTCCCTTTACATATTTAAATTTTACTTTTGAGTCCAAAGATTGTGCATAAAACTCAGAACAATAACAGTCCAAGAACCCTAATGGCATTTGTTACATTGATCTGTTGGTCAGATGTATTTTGCCAGATGTTGAAGACCTCTTCTCAGTTTAACAGAACTTCTGTTTCCACTGTGGCACACAGCAATGCCGAATATCAAGACTCACATTTATTATCTATTTTACTTCAAGGAATTTTATCCTTTTAGAGAAAATAACCTGTGAGCACCAAAGTTTCTTTTGAAATACCTTTGAAATATTTCAGTCCTTCTCCTGATGGTCAATCAAGAAAAAAGTGGATGGATCATGGATCTGTCATCTGAGCACAATGAACGCTGTTAAGATATTTTAATTAAAGCAAACTGTGATTGAATCAGTAACCAGCATTATTCTAATGGGTGAAGTGACCTTCAGATTGTTGTTTAAAAAGACATTTCAGTGCGTTATAGCTTTTTACCACTGAACCATGTGAGGAAAGGAGAAAGAATATAGAAAAACACTACTGATAGGTTAAACCTTGTATTGATTTATTGATTCATTCAGTTATAAAATGAAAAAAAAAAGTTTGTGTGTCTTGAAAATGTTGATGTGTGTGGGGAGGAAAAGTTGATGGGACAAAAAAAAAAAGAAGTCTGGCACGCTTATCTTGTTAGAATGCAATGTTCTGTTAGTAATATTTACATCCTGGCATTCGCCACTTCGCCAAACATTTTTGTAAACCAGTCACACCCCTTCATGGCAACAGCACTTCCCTACGTCTGCAGCCTCGTGCACCAGAACAGCACTAAGCTCCTGCTTAGAAAAGGCTCAAAGAACACAACGAGAATACTGATTTGTTCCTCCAGCGTCCAGACTCCGCAGATACCAGTCTGATTGGATCAAGCTAAAGTCAGAGAGAGTCTACCCCAAATCCCACAGGACCCAGAGGATCTAATGCTAACAAACCAGTGCCGGATAACAGTACAACTGGGTCTGTCCTTTTACATACTGATACAAGGACGTACACAGATGTCCATGCGCTGGCTGGTCAGAGCTTTTAGGAAAGAGCTTAGTAGCAAATACTCAATATTTTAAGCAAACGATGAATTTGATCCCAGTAAAACAGTCAGCTGAGAGTAGAGGTTTGCTATCGTGTTACATCTCCTTTACTTTTTATTGTAATTTTAGTCAATGGGGAAGTGAGTTTGCTAATGGCAGCATTTTCCAAATACAACATTTTAAGTGTTCAGTAGTTTGTGGTTATTATCTGATTCTTCTGTCCATGATGCTCCATACATTGTTTTTCTTGACTGCCATACGTTTTAAATAAGAGACAGATGTGAACTGCAGCTGGGCCTGACAGGCACAGATGTACATTCTGACATTGCCCGACAGACAGTCAGGTATAATACATCATTATACAAACATGCACCTTTGGGTCAAAGCTACACATGCAAACCACCCATGTCACCAGCACTAATGCTCTCCAGTACCGTCACAGGAGCTCGCTTTCACAGAGCCTCACTCATTGGTCCCAAAAGCGAGCTGAAATGTGGGTTCATCTGAAAATAGAACATTTGTCCCATGTACTTTTATCCTTTTAAACTGAACTCATGCCCGGAGAAACATTTCTGCAAAGAACTAATATGTGACTTCTTATTTATGTAATGCAGCAGGGGTGTCCAAATCCTGTCCTCGAGGGTCGCTGTCCTGCGAGCCTCACATGTTTCCCTGCTTCAACACGTCTGATTCAAATGAATGTTAACAGACTTGAGGACAAGTTGAAGGTGAATCATTCATTTGAATGAGGTGCGCTGAAGCAGGGAAACATCTGAGACATGCAGGACAGCGGCCCTCGAGGACTGGATTTGGACACCCCTGTAATACAGTTTTGTTACGTTTCTTTGATGCAGCAGCAGGCTGTTTTGAATTTTAACGGCTCTGCATGGTGCACCCATGCCCATGCAGAACATTGATCACAGCGGCATGACGGTTTCTAAGCGGCTCACAGGTTATGTGCATCTAAGAGCGATTTCCTGCTGTACCCTTTATGCAATAAGATTTTCCCATACTCTGAACCTTTTTGCAATATTTTAAACTTGAGATTTTGAAAGACCCGTGATTCTCTCGGTGAGCCATGACTTTCTTTTGAGACATGTGAAATGTTCCTTTAATACCTAATTCTGACACTGTGAACTATCACCAGTTTTTTTCTGCTGGTTGTGGAATCTCCCAGAAGCCAGGAAGCTCTATTTTCCTAATCTTTTTTTTTTTTTTTTTTTTACCTCTCTACCTACTTGTACACTACTTAAATTTTTGATTTGTTTATATTCTGTTTAATCATTTCTCTTGTACATTTTAAACGATTAAAGATTTCTTTTTCTGTTGGATTTTAGACAATTTCCCAACTCCTCTGGAATATCCCAAACGTGTGTGTCGGGGTTGGGGGGAAATACAACATATTTTAAAATACAATAAACATATTCAGCTGAAACCAGGGTGGAGCTACTCACTTCATGGAAGTGGTTGAATGAAGAGTGATTCACTCTGCCCCGTGAATGAAAAATAAAAATACACATTTTTAAATAAAAAGCTGTAGGAGTTGCAACCAAGATCTTCTGTCATAAACACATGAAGATAAAGACATGAAATCATCTCACTAGACATGGCTACATATTTATTTTGAGTCATGCAATCATTTACTTAAGTTCTTCTTTATTTCAGCTTTTGTAACTTAGCTCAGCCTCATATCTATGAGGATAAAATAATGACAGCTTATTCTGGTGCTGAAATAAAGTTACTCTACTTTACAGTATATTTAGGGTTACTATCCACCTGCACTGTGAAGTGCTGCCTGATCAATTTTGAAGCTGATTGTGAGAAGAGTATAGCTGCATACACATCAGGTTCGAATCAAACTTTATTTAAATAGCACTTTTTTTGTGCAGTAAAATGCAGTGCAAAGTGCTTTACAAGGTAAAAACAAAATAAAAACAGAGTTGTCCCCATCCATTCAACACCCTCCTTCCCCTCCACCCCTAATACATTTCTTCTGTGAGCCCACTGGCAACCTTACATGCCCCTGCCATGACACTACCTCCACCCTGTTTGACACATGTGTGGTGCTTTGAATCAATGGCCGTTTCCTTCCTTCTTTACTCTCCCCATTACTCTGATGGTTCATCTGGCTTTTATCTGCCTAAAGAATGTAATTCCAGATCTTGGTATGCTTTTTTTCATGTTTTAGATGTGTCTTTCCTCTTCTTAAATGCTGTCAGTAGTTTGTGCCTGGTTGTGAATGGTCTGTATTTATGTAGATTTTGACGACATGCATATATTCTGCATTGTTTTCTTGATTCCTGTTGTTGTGAAGAGCTTTTTCTACACCAAGGATTCTTTAGTTGTCATCATACAGGTCTTCGGGGCATTGTTGACCTTGCTGAGCTCATCAGCGCTTTCTCTTGAATTATGTACCACCATTGATTTGGCTTCACAGGAGAGCTTTACTGTCTTAGTTCTGCTGTTTTCAGCCTCATGAGCAGGGCAGATGCTTTACACAGAATGGAGCTTTCTGAATTATAAGGCTTTATTACCGAATTCTGAAATTTTTTTCTGGAAATATCTGTCAATACCGTTTGGGAATCCAGCTAAAACGGCGCTGCAGTATTCTAGCACCGATTACTTTGACAGAATGCTTCAGAGTTTGCTTATATTAAGTCTACGATGACACAAATTCACTGTTATTCTAATTACTTTTGATCATATGAATGAGTGTAAAGTGTGAAGAAGTTGGATGCGAGAGCGTTTATTACTTATTGGCTTGTCTTACAATATTTCATACAGCATGAAAAATATAATAAAACTGTAAAATGTGGGTAAACGTAGAAGAAGAATATATAAATGCTCTCAAAAGTCAGACTTTCTGGGGACTGAAACATAATATTATCAAATCAAAATCAAAAGACAAAAGCAAATGTATTCATGCTAAAAAAAATCAAAGTGGGAAAACTTACATTGACATAAGAAATGACGTTCAGATACAAATACAGGTCTGGGATTTTCATCCCGATAAGATTTTACTGACAGTGCTTTTGTTCTTTCTCTTGAAGTCCTGGTGCTTTGTGATACCCAAAACCATTAACATTCAGCACATGCTTATTAATTAAAATAAAATGGACCATCTACAAGTTTAAGAGGCTAAAAGGCCAGCTGAGCTTGTGGGATACAGGGACACCAGAGAAAATAATAACTCACCGTTTAATAAATAACATTTAAATTAAACTGCAAATGCTTCGGTGAGCAGCTCAGTCAATTTAAAACCATATTGAATCCAGACTCAGCATCAACAAAAGGTTGAGTTCATGAATAATTCCAGCTCAAAAATAAGTGCTCTAAAAACATTACACTCACGTTATGCTTACAGCTGATAAAGGAAATGTATTCAACTCCAACGGCTCGTAACAGCAGTAACAATCAGTCTATGAAATCACTCCTGGTGCTGATTGAAACACAAAGAAGGAAGGCAGTAACATTCTCTGCTTCATGCATCAACACAGGCTTTCATGTAACAATAATAATTAAAAAAAAAAAAAAAAGACAAAGTGCAAATGAGTGATGAAGGTCAAAAGCTCATGAGTACGTCTCGCTCCTGCATGCTGGTGTAGAACGGCTTCCCGAACACAAACGAGTGAAGTCCGGTTCTCAGCTTCTCAGCTAATGCCATGATGATGTTCAGGTCACCTTCCTCCACCAGATCCAGGTCCTTCTTTAAGTTCCGCAACGATCTAAATGGTTTCTTCCCTTTTTGCCTGAGGAGAGAAGAACAGGCGGTAAGCACTGAGATAACATACACTGGGAAAGTTGTTGCTAACCTGTAAAACAACCTGTATTAGCATTTAGCTGGGTTGCAGCTGTGTACGGGCACACCGTGCCACCATGAATTATGTATACTGCTACAGGATGCCAACTGTGCATAAACAAACCTGTCAAGGTACCTGTTAAATAGCATGGCCTTAGACCTCAAGCTGTTGACCATCAGCAAGACTGTTTTAACACCAGTAATGTTTTTACTTTTGTAATTCGTGCCAGAAGTGAAGCTTGCTCATGGATCTTTTTCGTGCATGGCAGCATAATCAATCTGGAATAATTCGAAGCATGTTGGGGAGGAGGGGAAGAAAAGCTATGACTTGTGGTAGCGTCAGCGGTGGGGAAGGTCAGCACACGGTTGTGGAGCACAGAAGGAGATGAGTCAAGCCCAGATGGAGCAGTGACCAAGTCGCCAAAGGAAGGGTTGCACAAAAAATAAATAAATAATAGAAACCAGGGAATACATGATGGACTGGAGAGTTAAAATGAATCAAAATTGATTATGTAACCTTGATGCATTAACATAAATATAAAAATGTGCAGTTTTACTCACTACAGGAATGCACCTCGGTGGAAACTGGAAAAGCTTCAATACTGGTTTCAAACAAGCATTGCTTAAACTAAAGTCACATTTACAGAGTGTGACATCACTGTACATCACCCACTTGTCTAATTTCTGAGCCTCGGGGGAGGGGAGGGGGCAGAGAAATGAGCATTTCTTGTCAGTGACTGATTGATGATCATAAAAACAGCATTTAATATTTTGATGATGGCCGTCATCGTATGTGATGCCCAACCCATTTCCTCTCATTATGAACACTTGTGAAGGATGTGGCTCGAGGTTTACATCAGTTTCCCGCTCAAGACAATATTATGGTGCTGTAAAGAGGGGAAGCTGTCACCGTCAGATGATGCGGATTATCCATCACCATTTGCAGCTGCACGACTGGCTCCCTCTTCCCAGTTCCTTCCCTCATCTAATTCAAATTAGGGGTGTATTGCTCTCCTCCTATCACTTAATTACACACATAGCACATTGATCTGAACAGAGCTTAATAAATCATCTGCATATTATCTCCACTTCAATAGAAACGCACTGTGTTTGCAGATGTCATTATAGCCCCTATTTGCCGTTTGGTATGCCTCCCTCTCATGCGATAACTGCTTTTGAAAGCTTGCTTTGCTATTCATTTCTTCAGTAGTATCAAGAGTGCTCCACTGCTGCAGCCTTTCAGTTATGAATTCTTAAGAAGCTTAAATGAATTGGCCGTCTATACACTAAATCCCTGAAAGCCTGAAAAGGTGTAAATGTCTTCCAAGCTGTGCCTTTTTCTACTGTGAAACTGTAAAAATGAAATTAATTTTTGCTGTGGCTTAAAAATCAAAGTCGTGGACATGGAGGGTTTTTTCTTTTGTTCAGGGGAAGAGGGAAATCTTCACAGCTTTTTTTCTAAGATGCTGTGGCATTGCTTATAAGACAGTGTCAGATTATGCCAACCGACTGCTGATGACTATATTATTGTGTCAACGTTATATCTTTGGTCTAACAGAAAGAAGTGATTCACTCGTGAGTAGGACTCCCACATCCATATTTAGATTTTCTGCTCACAGAGGAGCACAGAGAGCATCATTCTGAGAAAAGTCCAGAAAATAATCCAGAAAAGATCTGCTGTCCATAGAGAATACTTCGACAAAAGTCGGACGGTGTGCAAGATGACCCTTCTGAGCAGATTTTAATTAAAAATGTTTTCTTTTTTGTATTACTCAGCAGAACTGTGACAGTAATCTTTAAAAAAAAAAAAAACCCTAACCCTAATAGTCACTTTTACTTCTGAATCTGTGATGCCTATATTTCTGTACATTTCTATCCAACATTAGTGGAAAAGGGTGTGCCCACAAAACGCACCTCTATCCATTTACAGAGTGGCGTTTGAGGTCAGTTTGAACTGGATCCTGGACCAGGACTAATGGAAGTCTCCAAAGTCGGTCGATCTGCAGATATTTAGCTTTAAGTCTTATTAGTGGAGTCTCTTACGTTTCGTCCTCAATGTACTTGAGCAGCGTGAGGGCCTTCCTGTGGAGCAGCAGCAGGAACTGGGCCAGGTAGGTGCTCCGCAGGGACAGGCTCGGCTTCAGCATGAACACCTGGGTACGACGCAGGAAGTCAGTTAGTCGGGGCTGTGGCTTTGCTGGGGTAAAAAAAAAAAACTGTGGAATCAGACCGCCACCCACCCACCACCACAGCATCGGTCCTCAAGAGGAAAAACAAAATGCCTACATAAGAGTTAGGACTCAGAACAAGCCAAAGAAAGTTAACTTACACCATGTTTCATGCATTATTTGTTAGTAACTGATTTATTTTTGGGGAAATAAACTTCAGGCTTGTGCAAAAAAAAGAAAAACTACAAACATCCTTAATGATTTCAATTATAACTCAGTTAAGAGTGAACCGATTCATTCTACTGTGATGCTAAGTACAAAATCAACACTTATAACACTGATAACTGCGTCAAAATCAGATAACCAAATAATTAGAATAATTATTGCTATAATTTCTATTTCATTTGGCTGGCTTATAACTTCAGAACTGCTTTATTGGAGTGGGTTCTATTAATGATTAATAAATGTGTATATCAATCAGTTGCTTATCTTTTTTTTTCTTTTTAATGGTGATAAATGTAAGGTTTTTCTTTTCTTTCAAATATTCTATTGTATCTTGTATATGTTCTTACCTCATCTATAAAAGATTTCACCAAAGAGTCTTTGTGCATGACGTCCTGGAAAATATTTCTGAAATTAAAAAAAAGAAGGTATATAACTGCAGCATGTTTAGGGGATCATTTTTAACGTCGTACATGCGACCGCCTGCTTACAGGTCAGGAGTGAAGGTTTCATCCGTGTGAATGACTGTGTCCGGAGGAATGTCGTCCTCGCTGTCCGTCTTCCAGAGAGCGCTCAGCTCGGACCGCATGTACCGCCGCTGGTTGTACGTGTGCTCGTGGCACGGCGGCATCTGCTTGACTGTGTTGATGTCGACATCAATGTGAGTGGTGGGATAAGGCGAGTAGAGCACCTGGCGGAACGGCAGAACGAAGCTGCCTGTGGCGTCCTGAGGAGAAGAGAAGAAAGGATGAGCTGCTGAGCCAAGCTTTACTTACTGCCAAAAAATAAAAATAAAAATAAAAACGTTGCACTCTTTCAAACAAATTGTCATTAGTTCTTCATAAAAACGAACTCAAATCTCTCTGCCTCAAATGCAGAGAGCAAGAATGGTGCATTAACACAGCGATCAGGATAAAGGTCCACTTCAAATTTAGCGGCAGCTGATTGGTTTGTGCAGATGTGGCAGAAGAGCAGCTCGACACATGACAAAGACATCCACGTGACTGAGAGCAAAATGAAAGCTATCCGTTGCTTCTAATGCACTAAATTACATGAAATGGAAATATTTCAGTACCAGAAACCATCCAACCACACACACATTTAAATGTGACACACTCACAAAGAGAGAAATTCTGTCACAGCATGATCTATCGGAGGCTTGTTTAGAAAGTCAGATTGCAGTTAGAAATAAAGCTGTGGCTCCAGTTTGCAGGAGAACGTTGCTGACTAAGCTGCTCTGTGAAAGCAGCATCAAAGCTAAGTGAAAATGTCAGAAGGCAAATTGTTCTTGTAAGTAAAGAGGGACTTTCTCAGTGTAAAATCAAGGTCTGAGTTTCTAAAAGAAAAGAAAAAAAAAAAAAAAAAAAGCATAGCGCCTTGAAAAGTTTCGTGGAAACAGGATCGATTGAATCCAAAATATATGAGCCAAGTTAAATTACAGCTCAGCATCGATCTTTGTCAAAAACAAAACAAAAAAACAACAACAAAAACAATGAAGAACAAACAGGACAGCTACCTTGAGCAAACCCTGAACAAACAGGCCGGTGTCGTATTTGAAGGAGGCGTTGGACCTGCAGAGTCGAGAACACTTCCTCTCTGCCGGGGTGAGGAAGAGGCAGAGGGTCCGCACGATCTGCAAGAGGACACTGAGAAGCTCAGAGACTCCTTTAAACATTCACACCGGGCATTGATCCAATGCTTTAGCAAATTCAAAGCCATTTGTCATTTGAAGGCTCAGGAAGAAAGTGCTAGAACATGCCGGTTAAAGTTCATGGACGCGATCAGCACAGAATGAATGCAAAAAGCAACAACTCAGCACTAAAGTTTTTAAAGAAACCTCAAAAACCACTGCAGGTTAAAGTTGTTAATCTGACATTAGGCTGGAGGCAAGGTGTGAAATTTGAGAAGAAAAAAAATTTATTTGGTGATCAAAACAGGCTTCAAGCCAAGAACGCAGCTAATTAATTCAGTAAAAGCTTTTGATATTAACTGGGAAATAGATGTTCAGTGCTTTTCTTGCTGTAGATTTTAGTGCATGGACAGCAATATCAGTTTTAACCAGCAACTTTTATCTGTTTTATATACAGTATCTGTAGATTTAAACTTTTATTTTGACTTCAAATAAAGCTTCTATAGACAGACTGACATTCAGAACACTGACACAAAGCTGAAAGAGTCCACGTGGGGATGGAAAAATAAAAAATAAAAAATCAAAGCATGTAGAAGCAAAACAAGTATGTCTGTGTGAAGCCACTAATTCAATAAATGTACCTTGTTTACTTTGTCTGGGTTGCTTCCAACCACCACTGAACAGCCGCACGTCTGCAGATGAGAGCTGACGGCTCTAAAGCAAATAAACACGCAAATCAGAGTCAATTAGTTTCAGACGTTTTGCTCCATTTGCTAATTGTAGACTTTTAGGAACCATCACTGAAAGAGTCGGCACTGTATCCGGAAACATTTTGAGGATGTATATAATTAAGATGACAAGTTATTGCAATTTGGGACGGATTTTTGAATCTTGGCCCCATGTTCTGACACTTTTTGGTTCAGCAAATTTGTTGAAATCCACTTAAAAAGCAATACTCTCAAATTAGATAGTATGTATGATTTGGGATAATGGAACTAAATCTACAAGACCAACTTTTCCAGATGCTTTGTCACTGTCACAGGATGCAGAACTAACAAATCCCGTTCGAGTCGAAGCAATTTGGAGCTTTAGAGCCAGAACGGACTTTCCAGACTCTCCACAGTAGAGACATTTGGCTTTCATGCTTCATGAGAAGGAAACTTCAGCTGAGCAGAGAGCCATCATTCATCACTGGAAGGTTGATGGGTCTTAAATGGTCATTGTTCATCCTCTTTCTCCATTTGACTGGACTGGATCGCTTACTTGTGGAGGAAATCCTCGTGGCAGCTGTCGCCGATGTCGTCATCGTTCAGCACGGTGTCTTTAATCTGCTCACAGCAGGAGTGGGACACGAATGAGTCACTTATCAAGAAAAAAACATCGAAAACAAAAGTGCTGATTTGTGAATCTGAAAGCAAAGCAAAGAACATTAGAAAAGAAGAAGAAGAAGAAAGATTGATTGATTGGACCTTCTCTGTGCTCAATCATTTACATACGGAGAATGAGCAGATGATTTGAGTCACGGTGGGTGGCAATTAAAGCAGAACCTTGTTAAAACTCTTTGGAAACTCGAGCTATTTGAACAAGTAAAAGTAATAATACTGTAATAATATAAAATATTCTCCAATTGCTTCTAGTCACTACCAATATGATGTCAAGATGACACGGCATTGACTCATCCTTCATGCTGACATTTCAGCTGATCGCTGAAAGCCTTAAAATTCTGATTAGCAACTTTAACAATCACTTTCATTCAAATTCAAACAGTGTTTCTCTTTTTTCGTGTTCAAGCTGCTGTCAGTGTTTAACCGTACGACACACGACTGACAGGTCTGTGCGCCAACGTGCGTGTTGCTTACGTCTATATCTTCAGGCACACTGTGTGACTTCATCGAGGCCAACAGCATCATTACAGGGACGATCTCCAAGCTCAGCACCGAGATGATATTATAGCCCTGGAGTTACGAGAGAGAGGAAATTAGAAGCTTGAATACATTTTTTATAGCCTGGAGATGGAGGGGAGGCAAAACAGTGACAATCAGTTGTTGCTAAAAAAAAAAAATCACTCATCTTTTACTCTTTGGTGTTGCTGTTCTGCATTAAGTGACAATAAAGTTGTTTTTGAGGAAACGCCAACAAAACGTGAAGAGGGTACCTCCAGCAAAAAAAATAAATAAAAAATAAAGCTTTACAGAGTTAAAAATAAAAGACTTAAAAGTCTTCAAAGCCTCAAAATCCCTGTTCCATAAAGAGCCCACTTCAAAAAGTACTGAACCCCCCGTGTGTCTCATCAGATTTCTTCAGAATAGAGAAATCAGAAGAAGAGGACTCTTTATTATTATTTTAATATTTGGTTTAACAATATTACAAATTGTCTCTCAGTGGAGGAGACCTTTGTATTTGAAAAAGAAAAAAAATATATCATGGGCGCTTTTTGCTGCAACTTGACTCGTTATCTCCAAAATGACAATGAGAATTTCTTAATTACACGATTGGATCTCCAAATTAGAGGAAAAGGTTATCAGCTCCAGAGTATTTATTCGAATCAGACCACACTGACATTCCTTGATTCGTAATATTTCAAAATTAGATTCCTATTAATTAGAGTAGTAATCATTTCAAACAGCTTTACAAGGTCGAATGTTTAATCCAGACTGCAAGTTAAGGCACCTTAAACTCAGTCGCAGTCACTGACCCTGTAACGAGACAATGAGACAGATTTTCTGGCCTTGTCCCCGGCACACAGAGACTTCTCCACATTTTCTGAATCTTTTGATGATGTTCTATACTGCACATTATGTGTTCAAAGTCTTTGCAATTCAATGCAGAAGAACATGATTGTGAAGTCATTCGTTTAATCTTTTTGTACATGCAGTTTTTCACAGACTGTAAATATGGGTCAGTCTCCAGAGATCTGGTTTTATGTTGAGCTTGGGACATTTTAACATCCCGCCACACACACAGGGAGTCAAGACTTCTCCTTTAACCCACCTGATACTATCACTTGCACTTACATCTTCCATAAAAAAAATGAAGACTATGGACTTTTAAGGAAACTCTTATCACACACAAACGCTACAGAGCTTTCTAAACTCATATCCTATAGAGCACAGTGAAACGGTCGAAGTTCATTCAAAGTTAGTCTGTGTGAGAATTTTACAGCAGGTACTGAGGAAGCTGATGAAAAATGAAAGAAATAAAAAACCCCATCAAAAGTGAGGTTGCTTGTCCTGACAGGAAGGACACCGCTCAGAAAGGAAAACCATGACACGTTACGGGTATGCACAATGCTGACTTTGGTTAGGACAAACTGAACTACAAGTATAATTACATTTGCTCTAAATGACTGATTTAGTTTCCTCATTCACGAAAAATAAAATAAAATAAAGATTAAAGCTGAGCAATATGACTTCAAACCATATCACAAGTAATCAGGCACTCAATTACAGTTAGTTAGAAGTTATTTTAGTGTTTTTTTCCTCTCATATATCACTGACAAAGATTATGTTGGTTATAAGTAGGTTCTGAAATTCAGATCAAATGAATTTTTGATTAATTGCCCAAACCCTCAGAAAGATGTTCCAATACTTTGATTTTTTCTTCCCAATCCTTGGGCTAATACTCCCAACCTATCCAACATCTGGGCTTCTTCAGTTTTGTCCGTCATTGCTCTGACTTTGCTTGGGAAACTCATTTCTCTCAGACTCCAGAGTTCGCTGCTGTACGTCCATTTTCCCTTTGATTTGATCAGCTTGACATTTTTCATGTGATGGCTCCTTCAGTGCTTGATAAGGCTTGTTCATGTTATTTTTTAGTTGAATTCGTTCCACCTCTGGAAACCACAGCCTTGCATAATGAGCAATGTTGCAGTTTTCCTGGCGGGATTTTTTTCCAGTTTAAAATAATTCCATATTGTTGACATAATGTTAATAGTTCATAGCTGACTCTAAGTTTATAAAAATACATGGTATCAGATGGATGTGAGTACATGCCAATACCAATAGGTTTATTGTCAGCAATATCGGTGTGAATTACTAGAACTGGTTATATCAGTATTGGAGCAACAAGTTTAAAACATGCTCATGTTGCTGCCAAAAGTTGCAACATAATCCTGATCCTTGCCATGATTGGCAGAGCCTATCACATGACCATAACTGGAAGATAACACAGAGAAGCTTTAATGACAGAGAAGCTTTGTCTTAATGACAACTTCTGCTGATTTTCTTGTTCTTTTTCTGTTACTCTGCTAAACAGTCAAAATCTGATTTTAATAATACTGCGACCACCCACACGTGCAGAAGGAAAGACATTAGAGGGTCAATCTGTCAGAAAGGAGTTGCTTCTAAACGTGATCGTGGATAGTAGTATGATATGTCTACTGTGGTGGTGGATGGAAATGGACTGAGGTGTTTTTGTTTTTTTCTGACATGATTTGAAACACTGATGTGAATGTGGCTCACAGAAACAGACCAATGGGGATGCGGCCAGTGACCAGACCTCAACCTGGCTAACCTGCTGTGGTTGAAAACAAAGAGAGCTGAAACTGATTACGTGAAAAACACACACACACACACACACACACATATACATTAGGTTAAACTAATAAATGGAGATAATATAAACACAAGCTGAACATTGGTGACAGAAATGCAGGCATGTGATTTTTTTTTTTTCTGCATCATTGTCCAGAAAAATATGCATTTTGAGCTCATCACTGTTGTCCATCACAGCTTTGTTTGTATGCTAGTTAATACCTGCTCACTAGTTCTCTCTGAAGGACTCCTCGTCAGACTTAATTAAATAACTTCTCTGCTCCTGCGTTGGGAAAATGCAGCTTTATTATTATGCCAACGGTGCTGCAATTCTAAATGGGTAAAACAAATGTGAGGCATTATTCAATACCTGTTTAATGAACATTATGTGCAACAATTTGTTTAATCCTTTGTGAATGCCCAGTACATGAGTGAAATGCCAAAGCTTAAGCAGGATTAACAGCATACCTTCTGCATCCAAATGCGTCCTTTACGAATAGCATGCTTCAGTCTCTCCACACAGATAGTGTGCAGAGGAAGATAGAAGGCCAACTCTGTCTGAGGCAGGATAATGGACAAGGCACACGTGTTCTTATCCCCCTTCAGCTCGCCATCAAAGATAAGAGACACAATGATGACACCCTTTTCTGCCAGGACAAAGAATTTCACATCCACAGCTCCGCATTCTGCACTTCGTAAAATCTCCCCGTTTAGTGTGTGATTAGCCAAAAATGTGACCTCTCCATCGCTGAGGAACAGCAGCTGGTCACCCTTTGGCACCCAGATGTGGCGCACACGTGGGCCCAGGATGTTATCCCAGTAGGCGAAGGTGGCAGCCAGCAGCGGACATTCTCCATCTACAGCTACCTCTAACTTTGCCACGGCAGGTGACTGAGGTGGACAGCAAGAAGACATTGGTCAGCTCCAGAGAAGTCCTCCAAACAGTGAAATAAAATAAACCTATGGCAAAAACCACAGAAAAATAACAGTTTATATATCTTGCGTGTGAAAAAATTAACGTGTTAAAAATATTCACACATTTAACTGCAGTTTGCATTCCAATGTGGAACCTTTGTCAGTGCACAATTTCTTGGTACACCGATTACACTGACACACACACCAGAGCTTGGCTAACCCTAACAGCCACCACAATGGAGGAATAACTAATGGCAATTTTAAGTTAACAAAAACAAACAAACAAAAAAAAAAACTACCTGATGGAAGCCTTGATCATTATTATGAGGTCAATGGGTTTGTTATCTTTTGAACTAAAATATTTATCGAGTTGTTAGCCTCATGTACAAAATAATGTTTGCTAAGGGTACTTGGAGTTTAAAGGAGATTTAAACCTGTCAAATGGCCATTTCTATTTCTGGTTGTGTTACCAAAGAAGGCAGTAGGTGTTGCAATTTATGTTGATTGTTTTTTCTTCTTCTGCTTCTTTTTTTTTTTTTAAACCGTTAAAGCACCATTTTAAGTACTTTTTTTTTTTAGAACAGTCAATATTGTTCTAAAAAAATGAATTAAAATGGTGATTGAAGACTAGGCCTGTTCTTTTTCTTTTTATACTGTTTTGAACTGAAATGAAATTAAATGCACTTTTAGAGACACTGAAAGAGCTTGAGTTTACTCATGTCTGGGTTTATTATTTGATTCAGTCGTTCACTAAAATTCAATTTAAATTTTTAAAAATGTTGCTTTATGGGGAAAATATTATGCGATTAAAATGCAATTAATTGAGATAAATGAATTACAATTACAAAGCCCACCCCTATTATCTATCTATATATATATATATACATATGTGTGTGTGTATGCGTGCACTCCCACCACATCAGTGTTGGCCATGTCAACACATGCAAAAATGA
>JBAMYA010022243.1:0-16631 GCA_037176975.1 Arrhamphus sclerolepis | reverse complement strand
AGGTTGTTTTATTACCACATTATTATATATATAATTGTCTAAGATGTAGTTGCACCACCCATTTCTTTCTTCTTTCTCTTCTTATGGCTTTATATGACAACGGTGTTTAATCACCTGTTGCAAGATATTGACAATTATGATGATCTTTTTTTTGATCATTAAATATAATATTTAATTTGCTTTAAGAATAAGCTAACTAATGCTCAGTAAATACACAATATTATGAAGTAGTTTGGGAAACGTCAAGGCTGGTCTGAGGTCTGTTCTCAGTGAAGTGAATGTTTCTAAAGATTGATGGGAGGTGAGAAGAGAGCAGCCAGTGAACAGGACCACGCCACTGGGTGTGTTTGGTATTTGTAAGCACAACAGCAGTGACAGATGGCGAAAAGTAATGCTTGCTTTGGACAGAGAAAGAGGAGAGTGAGAGTGAGGTAAGACCAGAGGGAGGACCATTTCAAGGGAAGGAAGGATGGTGACATGGACAGGAGGAGGGGTTGTGGGAACCATCACTGCGTCACCATCTACACCAATATAGCTCTGATGTTGCTGACCGCAGCCCAGGAAGACTTCAGCTGGGGCTCCTCGCTCCATCCTGCAGCTACTCACGAACAGAAGGAGCCTTTGGGCCTGTGCATACAGTATTTTAGCTGTGTGTTTTACATGCTTGCGAGTGAAATTACAGAATTAGGGAAACATTTAGACTTTAAATGTGCCGCAGCACAGCAGGAGCCAGTAAAAAAAGAAATTTGCTGTCTGCACCCAGGCAGAAGCTATAAATAACTATTTCAGAGCAGCGAAAAAATGGTCGGTCAAGCTCAGTTGTCAAAGCTGACACAATCTTCCCCCACTGCTCGTGTTACCTCACCTCTCAGTCTTGTGACAGTTTCTGCTCTTTAAATCCCACCTTACAAATATTCTCAAATCTACTGCAGGCAACATCATGTTTCAAGGGGGTATGGGGGGCATTCTCATTTGTACATGCAATTTTCTTTTTTTTTATTCTAATACATTTTGCAGTTGACAGTTTGAAGGTCCACCAATTTTCAGAAAAAAAACAAGGCTTGTGTGGAAGCCATGGTTCTTTCTTCCAGCAGCAGCTTTGACAATAAGATGGATGTGTGATGTCACACGTGCAAAGTCCCAGAAAACGGCGCTGAGAGTCAGTCTCAGCTATCAGCACCCTATTTGACACACGATGTCAGCGGATCTCAGGTAACTGAGGGACTTTTCCTCGTTCTTGTCAGTGCACTTTCTTCAAAACGCACGGCAAAACACTTGATAGGCTCAAAAGAGGTACAAGAGTTGACAAACTGTCACAGGAAAAATGAAACCGCAGCTTCAGAGTCATGATTTTCACTTCAAAGTCTTGCTAGTTCACTGGAATCTTTGGTGAGTGCAGTTTAGTCCTTTCAGGAAATGAAGTTTTGTCATAGCAGGTTCAGCCTTGTTTTATTTTTCTTAGCAAATCCATCAAACAGGTGTAGGTCTAAAACCCTCTGGTGGGTACTATGTCAGCTGAGCTTGAAAGACTAATCACCCATTTCCTGTTTGCTGGAATGCTCTTGGAAGTTCACAGTTGGAAGGCAGTTTCCTATTGACCTGTGTGTTTCACGGTGACCCCAATATTCCATGAAACAAAGTCCCGATGACTGAAACAAGACCGCCTGCACCTTCCACGTGAAAGAAGTGGAGAGAAATGTTTCTCCAGGATAAGCTCAGCTGGGTTTAGTTGCATTTCTTTGGGTTTAACTGGTGTTTGTGTGCGGCTCAGCAACTTTGCGTCCGTCATGAGAAATAATATCACAGCTAGGGGCCAAGGTCGGGTATGTGGGAATCTAGTTACCTCACAAACTTAAGTTTATCTTTTGATATTACTTCATAAAACCTTGTGACTCATCCCAAGCATATTTCTGACCATTTTTACGAGCTCCATCTTATGAAATGTGCTATGAATCAAAGTGATGAGGTAGCCTTATGGAGCCTGTGAGGGGCTAGATCTTGTGTCTAAGGGGCCCAGGACCCCTCACCCATTGCTATGGCACCATAAATCAGGATCCACCCCCCTTGCATCTGTGCCAAATGTAGAGCAAGGGAAGCTGAGCCTGCTTCCTCACCCATAACCCCACCCCAAGCAACCGTCTCTCATAGCTTGATGGGGACTATGTGTTGACTATGCAGGTCGCGGCTATGTGTCTCATTTGTTGAAAAGTTAAATTAAGGTTGTGGAATGTGTGTAAGTGCTTATACCTTATTAGGGGGTGTTTAGATTGGATAGTCTTCTCTTGATTGTTTGTTTTATTAAATCCTAATCTCTGCTTATGACACATCTGTATGAGAAAGTGAAAAAGGGGTTCTCAAAAGTACTTCTGTCCTTTTTTAAATAAGTAAATCAATGCCTGTGGATGTAAACACAGCAGTTCCTATTCTGAGGGAATACACACATACAGAGCTGCTGATTAAAAAGGGTAGTGTGCCCTCACATGGTGGGCCAACACATCCTGCCACTCCTCCTGGGGCCAAGCGTGGGGCGCCACCTAGTGGGCTGGAAAAAGAAAATGATTTCAGAAGACTGGAACAGCACGGCTGCGTTATTCATGTTGGTAAGCTGTAAATCAGCTATGGTGTCACACTGTGGCAACACCATTCAGTAACAATTAAGCCCACATGATTCATTCAGTATCAGACTGGTGAGGACTGTGTTAAACGTCAGAAGAGGCTTACGTCTCCTCATCTCCTCATCTGGTTACAACAAAATCTTCTACCAGGAGAACCTGCACGCTGGAAATCATGTGAATGTTGTTGTGGCACTTGCTACCTACCAAACTGTTTTTGCTGACACGGCAACATCATTCCCCAAAAGAAGCTGCTCACCTCAGCAGTCCAGCAGCAACCCATTTATTTAGAAAGTGCAAAAAGAACAGAGCAAAGACTCATTTGGCCTCCAGATTCCCAGATATCAGTCTGAATGTGTGGGAATACTAGTCAACCCACAAAGGATGTATCACTAACATCCAGTTTTGTTTACTTTTGGTTGTTTTTTTTTTTAGACCTTGACTGGTCAGAACTCCTAAACCAGCTCAGTATAAAGCGGTTGGTCGTAAATGTTACAGCTGATTATGAGGCACATTTATGCCGATGAGGCCTGGCATCAGAAGCAGAGTGTAGCCTACAAGTCACGTGTAATGGAGACACTAAAAATAAATCTATGGGGCCACAAAATGAAAAGAAAAATGCAAATACATTATTTTTTTAGTAACATGTTTAGGAAAATAAAGGCAATTTCTACAGCTTTGTAGTGAAAAGAACACTTGTAGGACCTTTGACTTTCCAGCATCACATGGCTGAAATGTCAGCAGTGAAAGTTTCTCAAAAGTTGGATAGATAAATGAGTGAATTTAAATGAAATATTTATATATAAACCTCTGTACAATTGCACCATTCTTCTTTCATTTTTACCAAAGCAACGTGCTGCACTATACTATATCTCATAAGAGAACTTTTTTTTTTTTTTTACTGTCAAGCTGCTGTGAGAAAAAAAAAAACCCAAACAACTTGTTTGATATTTATTTAAGTTAGCCTTAATAATAACAGTAATGATTAAATAACCTCTCCATATGGTAGTGACAGCATATCAAAAGCGCCTTGTTGTGTCTTTGCCATCTGGGTGTGATGCTAACAGATGGAGCGACTGTAAATCTGTCAGAGTTAAGTCTCCTCGTCAAGTTGAATGTTTGCGTGCTAAAATAAAAAGCCCATTTACAGATGCAAGAATTCTCCTTTCACAGCACTTAAAAAAAAGACCATAAATAAAAACAATACTTAGAGTATGAAATGAAAGGGTAATAAGAAAATGCTATTTTGGTCTTCCTGTTTCATTTTATTTAAATTGTATTGTGAAACTCTCAATGTTTTATTTTGTAAGCTAGAATATTATCTAAAAAAAAATCAAAAAAAGGTCTTTATGCTCTCATTTTTGTCATAATAGACATAAAATCATAAGAAAAGAAAATCTTGTAAATGTGACAACTTTATGTTTAATGTGGAACGCTTTGGTTTAAAAATGACTTTACGTTTTTTTCTTCAGTCTCGTTTGTGCTTTTCAGTTGTTGCCATTTTTACGGGGTTTAACTTACGAGTCAACTATGTTTTAATGGAAACGCAAATTACTTCTATACTTTGTAGATTCATTTTAAAAGTTCCAAAACAACAACATTTAGCCTGTTCATGTTAATTTATGAACAAATGTACAAGTCAACACATTAGGAAGATTTTTCTTCCTGCTGAGATTGTATAAAAACTCAAAATGAAAATAAATAAATAAATAAATAAAGGGGGAAAAAATAATTTCCAATAAAAAACAGCTTTGCCTGGCTCACTAAACTGCCAAGTGAGAGCTGGTTTGGTGTCCTTTCTAAAAAGATTATTAACTGCGCAGCTCCCACAAAAATGTCTGCTTTATTATCTCAGCACAAAGGATGCTTGTATGTGCGTTTTTAAAAGGATTTACTGTTTTCTGCCACCTTGAACCTGTCAGGTGACTCTACTTTCGGCTTTATTGCCACTGTGGAAGCATCATTATTCAAAGGCCAAATGCTTCAGTTGCTGTGTGTTGGTCTGACCCCATCTCCACACGCACACATGCTGACCACTTGTGGCTTTTCATCACA
This sequence comes from Arrhamphus sclerolepis, assembly GCA_037176975.1. Classification (NCBI taxonomy): domain Eukaryota; kingdom Metazoa; phylum Chordata; class Actinopteri; order Beloniformes; family Hemiramphidae; genus Arrhamphus; species Arrhamphus sclerolepis. Next base: position 11,964 of record JBAMYA010022243.1, on the reverse strand, counting down.
TGCGTCTCTGCCTGTCCACTGAACGCAGGGACGCAGGGCTGCTCACATTAGGGTGAAGACCACTGGCTGTGATGTTATTCTGGCGTGCATGCGCTACAATTAGATGTCATGTCAGAGGCCAGAGACGGATGTGAGTCTCAGATGCTGGGCAGGGGTCAGACAATGAAGGAGCAGAAAGGAACTTGGACTTCCACTGCTTGACTTTTCAAGGTTTGTGCACGTCCTACAGCATGTCCATGTGTGTGTTTATATGCAAGCCTGTTGCAGTATGTTGCAGATCTGCACAGACGCCGCAGCTGCAGTGTGTTTGGTTGGATATGTCATTGGATTCTGGCAAGACTTTCCACTAATTTGTTGCTTCCCTCGATGAGGCGTTTTGTTATGACTGGGGAGCGTTGTTTGATCTCTGCTGAAGTGTAAATGATTTGCTATTAAAATGTGGTTTTCAGCAGAACAGCTGCCCTGAAAAACGCACCGTTACTGTACAGTTATTAAGATTTCAGTTTGGGCTGTGGTTCAAGAGATTTTAAGCATTTCTTTTTTCTTCTTTTTCTTTTCAAACTAATGCGATGGTGAACTGTAACAGACCCATGCTGCTTCTTGTTCATGCCAGCTGTGTTTAACTGTATTTGATTGCAGTCATGAGTTTTATCTATTTATTAATGTCTCAAAGTGATGCCGCTGGTTGATCCCTTCTATCTTTGATCATTAAAATCTGATGCTTATGATTACACTGCTGATGCACCGTAAGATACCTTCCTTCTTTTATTTTCTGACTAAAGCATGATTTGTGTGGTTGTACTGGTTTGTCTGCAGCATGAACACTGTTCTGCCACAGAGGTATGAGGTTATGGTGTAGTGCTTTGCTTTTCGCTGTGTTGCTGGGCAGGAACAGATGCTAAAATCAGAGATTTCTCTAAAGTTACTTTCTACTACCTGACTGCCTTTTCTCCTGGATGAGTGAGCCAAGAGCAGATGAGAGCCGACGCTCACGTCACACATAAGAGCAATTTCTCACAATATGATTATTTTCACCCACCTGCTCATCCAGCTGCTATTAATTGAATGGAAGCGGTTATTTCTGATGACGTGAACCAGTTATAGATGTCAGTGTAACTGTTCTTCAGGCTGAAAGGTGATACGCCTCTTAACATTCCTGGCTCCTGATGGAGCACACACTTAAAGAATAACTGCACATGAAGCACTGTGAACAACAAAGAGAATGCTTCCAGGCTTTTATTTTATTTTTTCCAGTGACAAAAAGGGACGATTTGTTTCTTTTCTTAAAGATGCTGATCAGTAACGTTATGGCTGGAAGTCTGAGTTACAGGCTGAGCTACTCAGCAGGTGCCTGTTTTTTTATGTCACAGCTTTTTATCTTATATTTTGCAAAGATGTTTCATTGAATAAGTGAAAAGAAATAAAAAAGCTGAATTGATCTATATTCAAGTTATACTGTTGATGTGATTCATATCTGACATCATCAGGGATGTGTGGACAGAAATCTGACAATCAGTTCTTAGATCAGACTTAAGTGTGTGTTATTTACATTATATTAAATATTTTAATATTGTATTAAATATTGTAAATAAGCAATACACTGCAATGCGACATGAGTGAGAAAGAAGCATCAGATGTGGTGTTTTCTTCTTCTTTTTTGTGTATACATATGTACTGAGAACTGTTGTCACCAGTCAGTAGTGACGGACAGACGTCTGAGAATATCTTAAATAAGAAACGACTGATTCCATCCTGAGCTGCATGTATCCTTCCTCAAGCAAAACCCCTGTTTTCTTTTGTCTGTACAAATGAACATTTGTGCTGTGCTGTTTTTAAAGGGTTGTCACATGCACGTTAACGTCTGATGCAGGCTGCTTGTATTGATGAGCGTCAAATGTCAATTTAGATATTCATTTATTAGATATTTACACCGTGTCTGGTTGTGTGAATGCAGCCAAAATCTAGGTAGGCAGGATGAGCCGAAACTGAGTCGGAGTAGAACAAAACTGGGAACTAAAGATGAAAGCAAAGCTTTATTTGTGCATCAGTGAGATAGTGGTCATCTTTGTGATAATTTAATCACCCACCATGTTGCCTTTACATAGACAGAAGGGCTGGATTTATAACTAACAGACTTTCATCTCCTCACATTTGAAATGAATATGTTTTCACACAAACCAACCCTAAGCTTTGAATAAAGTTATATTCCCCTCCAGCTGCACACAGCTGGTGGCCGGGTCTGACTGACATAGTGAGCAGTTATCCACAACATGATGTTTTAAGTTTGGATGCTCTCAGACCAAAAGTTGAAGTGTCCTTGATAGAAAACGAACTGAGTCCCGGATTCATCCTGATGGGTTCATGGTGCGAATATCACAAACAAGCTGCTTTGGAGAAATGCTGCACGAATAAATGTTTCTAAAGGTTAATACCGAGGAGCAAGTAGGAGCTAAGAATGTAACAATCTGAACACAAACATAAATGTCCCGTAAAGATTTCAAATTCAGCAACGCTGTGCAGTCATTTCTGTGTTTGTTGTTAAACTTGAAACAATTCTGCACTTCAACAGAAAGAAGGAGGCTCTGCTTTTGCACCAAAGTCTGTCTGTGTGTTTTAAATTAAATGTCTCCAAAAGTTATCAAATGCTTATGGCGACATCAGACTGCTTCGCAGGAAAACTCTGTTTACCAGATTTCCACAAGCTAGCAGATGATCCTGAAACACTCGACAATAATGCAAGTGATCTTTCACAAACACTGTACTACCTGGAATCGTTAATTAATCAGGTTTTTGCTTCTTTTGCATGTTGACATCCATCTGTCTGTTCTGAGCTCTGTAACTCCCAACATGAGAAGTTACTCCTTAAAACTCTTCCCTTCCTCACCTGGTTGGGGTTTATTTGACACATTGACATATTCCAAATCGTCATCACTAGATTAGATTGAAGTGTCTAGCACACTGTGCCAGCTGCCCAGGAGTCCATATTAGTCTTTTAAGGACACTGTGTAAGGCGGAGGGTCACTCCTGTATTTATAGCTTTGAGTCATAAGCTGGAATGGTGTAAGCGTATCTCTCCGTCAGCATGCTTGTTCACTTAAGAGTGTGTACAAATCGGTGGAGAAATTGGAGGAACTGTCAGTTATACAGATTGAGAAAGTGACCATACTGTAAAATATACGTCTGTCTTCTTAAACTGTGATATTCCATGAGTGCAAATATAGAAAATCTTCTTCTTCTTCTTCAGCTTGTTCAAAACAACTTTTTTTTTCTTGATTATTGCAGCTTTTTACATGACAAAGAATAAGGCAGTCCTTGTGCTACGGAGCTCTGCACATTAGCGTTACGTTGTCAGGTTCATCTATGCCAGACTTTACACATCTTCATGTGGAGTTCAAGGACCAACTGAAAATGCACAACTCCACATAGAACATTTTAACATTAAACATTGTTCATGCTGTATGATTTAGGATTTTGGTCTTCTCAAAATACAAAACAAAATTACAGTTTTTTATAGTTGTCGTTTTCCAAATCAGAGCATGTGTACATAGCAAGAGACTTTATAGCTTCAAGTGATACTAGTGATAAGATGCGTTTACGACGTGGCAATGTTCTTATAAGACCTTATCACAGTTAAAAAAGCCCAGAAGAAGACAGATGTGATGTTGATAATCCCCTACAAGATTCAGTTACATAAGTTAATATTTTTAAACACCTCTTGAACCCGTTTCCGTTTGAGCCCAACCTCCTTTGTGGTATTATTGTGTCTTCAAAATTTATAGTTTAGCCTTTCAAACTTCTTCTGGAAAAACAAGATGGAATATAAGAATAAATCCTATGCATGATTTTCTGTATGTGCGTAAGACTGCGGCTCACAAAGCTTTGTCTTAAACAAACCGTACGCACACGACCCGTGTTCTGGCTAGACAGAGCAGGGCGCTTAACATATTTGATGTGATAGACTAAGTTTAGACAGCATGTCAGAGCATTCATCAGAAACTGAAGAGGCAGCGCAGACTCACAGGGCTGAACCACCAGCGAGGCGTTGTCATTTTTCAGTGCTTTCCATTAACAAATTGTTCCCATCAAAGCTGGGACTCTCTTCAACATGAGAGCCCCCCGTGCAGGGAGGACAGACGATCTGTGCACCAACATAACATGCAGCGTACCAGAGGGAAGGTGGAAGCTAACCTTAAAAACCTCCACCAAGCATCGCCACCCAAATGAAACCCAACCCAGGCGGTTATATGGGCATGCAGCAAAAACACAACAGTCCACTTTAGTGCCTCTGGTAACTTTTGTCACTTCGTGCAAAACGCACAAATACGTGTCCCTGATTACAAAGACGTCTGTGTCGTCACGGTGCAAACACTTCAACTGAACGCTTTTCATCTCCTCTCTAAGGTCGTATTTGAGCGGAAACAAAGGTCTGAGCGAATTTTCTAAATTAATCAAAAACACTTGTGGTTGGAATAAATAACCACAGTGATATATTAGTGAAATATAATTAATTCATAAAACTGCTCCGTTTCACTTTTACTCATCAAATATTACTTTACTTTGCAAGATGAATTGGGCGACTATCCTACAGTCCAAAGATTTTTTGTTTTGTTTTTAGGTGAGATAAGAATTTAAACTTTCTACTGTTTTCCAGGTCAAGTAACACATGTCTCGATTCTGACACTTGTAGGTGTAATACTTGTCGTAATCTCACAAATCTTCACTTTCTTTTGATTAAAAAAAGACATCCATATATTGCTCTTGTAGTTGTGAAGATATTATTCATTATTTTGGGTAAGACGTTAATGAAGAGGTTAGATATCAATAAAAACAATTTAAACTCCACATTTGATTGAAAATAGAACAAAAACTTTGAAGCTGAAGAGTTGTGTGATGATGGTCCATCAGTAGTTTGATACTTTTGGTCCCATCGTTGCTGAAATGTTGCTGTAGGTGAAACAGTCAGAGGACAAGTTGGTTTGCCAAACTTTTGCTCTCTGAGCTCTGCGTAACACAGCTGTCCCTTTTCTTTTTTACTTCAACCACTCTCTCAGTATTGAAAAGTGACACCATATGGTTTTCGTCTCCATGCTTAACAGTTTTGTGCCCGTGTATGTTAGACATTCACCACTTTTCACATGTTTTGTGACAGCTGTCTGTTGTCGAGCTGTGTGGATGGTAGAATCTCCACCTGTGACCTTGTTAGAGGATTTATTATTCTCGCTGTTGCAGTTAACGCTAAATTGTCTTTGGACACGCAATCCAGCTAAGACAGATACGTTTCTCCGTCTCCTGAGGCAAAAGTCAGTCAGTTGTTGACACATTAAGATTAGGCTTCACAACATAAGTGTAACTTTTAGTTTGGGTTTCTAATTTGCATCTTTGAAATAGGTACTCATCAAACTACTCCCAGGGAGATCAAAGCTTTGAGTCAAGGCAGCTACTGTTTTCTGTCTTGGTTCTTGAAGACGTTGCACCTTCCATCCAGAAGGCATCATCAGTTCAAACTGCTCCCAGGATGGATGGGACACACATCAGAGCCTTTTGTCCTCTGTGATTTGTTTATCTTGGTCACATGAATTCAGTGTTGTCTATGTGAAAGCTGAGGTCTCCTGTGTTTAAGTCCCCATTTGACATTTACACCTCCATCTGGCCCTACCGTTGAGATGCAGGATACTGGATGAACTGCTGTGTTTCTGATGTTCTTGTTTATTTTCACCGATGTAAAGATCCTCTTTGGACTGAACTGTGGCAGTTTCTCTTTATTCTTCCAACTTTAGTCTGACTTTGGTGTTGGGTTTGAAGAGGACCAGGACGCTGTGTTTGAAGAAGATCCTTCTGAGTTTCTCAGACACTCCTGCCACATGACAACATTTCTGTGCCTCCTTTCCTTTTCCTCTCTGTCGAGTTCTGTAGCATTTTTTTTATTTCATTTTTCTGGATGTCTGCATCTGCAGGTTTTGAAGTATTGTTTTGATGCACTTGTGCCAGTTTTCTTTTTCCTCTGTCTTAGTGGGAATATTCTCAGCCTGATCATGTATCGTTCTAAGGGATTTGTATCCCAGACAGTAATGTAAATAAAAGAAGTAAACGTTTGTTTATGTTTTACAGTCTAGCGGGTCTGCTTCTTCCGACAGTAACCCCACTGTAATGCTGTCGTATATGAGAAGCCCCTGCCCCCGCTGTTAGAAGATACTCACCGAATATTTACTTGCTGCTTTAACTTGCCACTCGAGCACATGAAAATATACTGCTCACTGTAAACAAATGCACTGTTAGCTTAAACAGCAACAAGCTAACTACTGTGCAAAACCTGCATTTACCTTCCTACCTAATTTATCTCAGGTGTTACTCTAACCAACTGTGATTTATGTAGGAAGCCCTTTAGGTTACAGATCAATACTTATTTCACCGGGTTCATGCCTGTTTCCCCAAGACTGCATTGGCTATTTCTGCATATGCTGTTGATGAAAAGTTGTTCTTGACCTGAATAGTCCAACAATGTGTTCAAGACTGGATCTGCATAAACTTATTAATAATAAGTTATTAATGATACATAAGTAGTAACATATAAGTAGTTTTTTGAGCGCTTGTGCCTAATGCCACCTCAGATGCATATTTCTCATCATAACCACAATTATTAGCTGTAAACGTTCAGGTTTCTGTGTCGTGTCTTCCAGATCATAACATGTGTGATGTTTAATTTTCTGCAGTATCACTGCACCACCTTTGGACAGTGCTGAGAAGAAAGGCCTCCATCTGGGAGTTCAGCTACCAGGCGGCGTGCAGACGGCTCCTCAGCAGCAGAACCAACAAGTTCTCCTGACTCCAGCAAGCCTCCAGCTCGCCCAGCTCCAGGCCCAGCTCACCCTGCAGCGCCTTAAACTGGCTCAAGGAGGCAACACAGCTAATGCTGCCAGTGTTCTCAACCAGTTTCTGTCCAATGTCAACATGTCTCAACCGTTATTCAACCAGCTACGGACTTCCTCTATGGTTGCGAATCCACAGGGAGCATTCCCACCTGGGGTCATAGGTTTTCCTTCTTCAGCCATGGGTACCTTGGTGGGTGGTGGATTTAACCAAAGCCCAGGAAACGTGAGACCGAATCATCCCTGTGGAGGCAACACAAAGGGTCAACAGGGCGGGGAGTATGGTAAAAAGTCTGGGTCAGCTTACCCTGCCGACACTGACAGACGTCTTCAGTACAACCTGGCCGGAGGGACATCTGCAGAGTCAGTCAGTGGCGGAGATGGACAATACACAGTGATTAACACTCAGGCTAAAAACATTGCTGGTTTTCAGAGAGATTTCTATGGGCAAGACATCTCAGGACAGCCAGCTGGGTTTAGTTCCAGTGAGCAGAAAAATAATGTGTACAACTCCACTGGAAAGGTGGATATGATTTCTAATCATCCCATGGTGTGGACACCAGCTGGGCAGCCCATTCGGTCCAGAACAGAACTTTATAACCCAGAGGAGCCAACTTCTGACCCCAAGTTAAACTGCAGTACTGGGGTTTCCACTTTTGGTTCAAGTGGTGCGAAGGGATTAGGTAGTTACCAGCCCATGCATGGAAGTGAGGAGAACTTGTCTTCAGGCGTCAAGAAACTTCAGCCCTATCAAGTGAATGATTATTATGCAGTTACACCCACTCAACTGCCACACCAGTGTAGCATCTGTGACAAAAAGGTCTATAACCTCAAGGTGAGTGAACTAATCAGCTAGCATTTGAACTTATATGTAAATGCACGGAGAGTTGTTTGTCATGTGAATGTAATTAAAGCAATGAAAAAGAAAGAAAAAAGGAAACAGGTCAACATTCAGCACTTCCTCCCGTTCTAGATTCTGGAGACTCGAGGAACCACACCTGAGAGAGAGTTAAGTTTTATCATTAAGAAGCTGAAAGTAAAATCAAAGAAATATGAGCTCTTCTTGTGGTTCCTGTCTAGGAACTGTCCAGAAGGACCTTCAGGGAAGTTTTTCTGTGAAATGTTGGGACATCCTGGTAAAAATCTGTCTCCTTCCAGTTATGACAACATTTTCTGCATCACTCTGAGAGAAAATGTTCCTTTTCTTTTCTTTTTCTTTTTTTTTTAACAGTATTGCATAAGAGACCAGCAGTTTACATACACTCCATAAAAAGACACGTAACTTCATTGTCTGACATTAAATCAGACTAAAGATCGGTTAGGATTGAGTCAGACTGTTGGTCGCCCTGCTTGTAAGCACCTTTTCAACTCTGCCCACATATTTTCCAGTGAGATCAGGATTTGATGATGGCGACTCCGAACCACGGACCCTGTTGTCCTTAAGCCACTTTATAACTAATGTGGTGGTCTGCTTAGAGTCACTGTCCATTTGGAGGAGACATTTGTGTCCAAGCTTTAACTTCCTGACTGATATGTTGAGATGTTGCTTCAGTATTTCTACATGATGTTCTTTCCTCATGATATCATGTATTTAGTGAAGCGCACCAGTCCCTCCTGCAGCAACACCCCCCCACATCATGATGCTGCCACCCCCGTACTTCACAGTTGTAATGGTGTTCTCAGGCTTGGATGCACAGTCTAAACAGTCCAATTTTACTTTCATCAAACCACAGGACATGTCTCCCAAAGTAAAGGTCTTTGTGTACATTTATTAACTGTAATCTGGCTTTTTTGTTGTTGTTGTTTTGTGCTTTTGAAGTAACAGCTTCTTTGGCCCATATATGTCCTTGGCTTGATACAAACATTTAGCACTGAAGCACATTCATCTCTGGGACACAAAACCTGTCTTCTTCTATGGCCGGTATGATGTCTGGACATTCCCTTGGTTTTCATACTTGCATTTAACTGTTTAAGCTGATGAACGTGGCACCAGTGGACATCTGGGAATTGCTCCCAAGGACGAATTAGACTTGTGGAGGTCCACAATTCTCTTTCTGATATCTTGACGTTTTTTGGTTGTTTCTTTTAATTTTTGCAGTGTATTTTTGCAGTGTATTTGGGGTGTGTTGTAAAATACATCCACAGGCAGTGAGGTATCATAACTTTTTTTTTTTTTTTTTTAAATCGTGTATGTTGGTTTCAACTGTATATGGGAACTAAATGACACAATGTCAGACTTTTTTAACCTGAGCTGCTCTGAACATTCTGTAAAATCAAAAGCAGAAAATGAAAAGTTGGTTTTGGGGTTTTTTCTGGTGTGCTTGTGATTTAACTAATTTCTTTCATTATACACCGATAGCTTGATATAAAATGCATAACAATGAAAATTAATGCAATGTCTCTTTTGCAAAGAGGAGTATTTGTAAATTTATAAGCAACTTTAGTATTTGCTGGCCTCTAGTTGTTATTACAAAAATCAAACGGGAGTCTATTCGATAAATATGACTGTGAATGTTCCATCTCAATAACGTTTTAGCCATTTAATGTTTTTATAAAATGCATAAATTATTTATTCAATTATAGTAGGTTGTGCTCAAATAACTAATTTCTTTTCAATAGTTTATTACCCCTTAAAGGGAAATCATATTTTGCAGCAGCTGCTAGTATTTATGGTGGTTATACTGCAGGGAGGATTTCTGAGGTCTATGTCGTGTTTTTAAATTTAAGTGTCCTTCTTTTCACAATCAGCTCTAACCTTCAGATCAGAGCCATCATTCTTTTTTAGTTTATTAGTTCAGTTGTTTATTTGTTTTTAAGTCACTGGCTTTGACGCTGCTACTCCAACAGATGAGTGTCAATGAGCCTGAACTCTCCACCACAGACGGATTGAATACATGCAAACAGCAAAACACTTTGTCTTCCTCAGGAGGTTGAGTCATATCTTAAAACAGAACTTCATCTGTTTTTATCTTGATTTTGGAAAATAAAAGTGGGCTTTTTTCATTTGTAATACATAGTATACTCAAGCTAAATGCTTTAATTGGAGAGTAGCTACTAACTGACAAACTTCTCCAGTTACTCCCAGCCATGAGCTTATACAAAAGTTATTCCAGTTTCCAGGGGAGGCCAGACAGCGAGAGTCCATGGTGTGGAGGCCGTTTGAGACTGTGTGTCTGTCTTTGTGATTTTAGGACTGGGACCAGCATGTGAAGGGAAAACTACACCTGCAGAATCGGACTTTGTACTCAAGTGATGGGTGAGTTATTTGAAACGCCAGATTCATTGGTCAGAGTCTAAAGCAGGCTGTGACTGTAAAATGCACCAGTCTGTCATTTTACTTTATTGACAGCCTGCATTCACACTACGAGTAGTTTCATCTATTTATTTCTGATTTTCCTTCTTTCTGATTTTCTGTAGAAATACTTTTTGTAACAGTGTTATACTTTGCCCCTTTTGCCCAGTCAACACTGTAATGTGCTGATCAGTTTAAAGCAAACATCTCCTGAGTGTTGGGAACATTTCTTTTTCCCCTTTTCCTTCCTTCACGAACAGCTATCTTAATCTTTCTGTGAATATGAGCTCTGTCACAAGATACGAGTGAGCAAGGCAGTGGAGCAGCAGCTAAAATCAGCCTCCTATGATTGTTGCAGCTCGGGGGCGGCATCAGCAGGAGCGCTACACTATCCTGCCAATAGGCTCTCTGATGGAGGTCTGAACCCCGGCGTCATGAAGCCCATCGTCTGCTCTGCCACAAATCAAGGTAGGACAACACATTCATTACCAGAACCAACCCAGTAATCTTGTTTTCTATTTGATTTTTTTTTTTGTTCTGTTTTGTTTTCTGTTGTTATTATTTTTGTTTCCCGCTGATCTGAGAGCAGTGCTTCTCTGACTGCTGGAGAATGTCAAACAGGTTGTGTCTGAAAGTTAAGCCAGACCGTGAGATGGTGTTTTTATAGCTTGTCGCAGAGTATTTTGATCCATTGATGCAAGCTATTAGCAAAGAAATGTTTTGAAACCCAGTAAGTCTCTGTACTAGCCCAGATCCCAGTTTCTGTCAGCTAACGGGTTTGTGATTTGTGGTACATGCAGCAAAAAAACAAAACAAAAAAAAACAAAAACAAAAACAAAAAAAAACAAAACAAGGAATGACTTACGTATCACATTTTTTCTACTGAGCACCTGTTGGCTATCATACCAGTATAAAAGAGGCGCAGACTTCTGCAGAGTATTTAATATCCTTTATTGCCTGAATATCCTTTTTGAAAGACAAACGGCCTCTGGCTGATCCAGACAGCATAGAAGGCCACCTGTGCCGAACCGTTACTGTTTAACCTTCATCCAGTTTTGTCAGGGGGCAAAGCTGAGTCTCAATTTGAACTTTCTTTCAGACAGCATATGTTAACTTTCTCTTATTTCTTGTACAGTGTGTGTCACACACGAGTTTGCACACTCAGAACAAGCTACACAGCATGTAACTACTGCAAATCAGTCAGTTTGCAGCTATTTCTAGAAATTTGAAATTTGGATGCAATTTAAACATTTCAAAACCTTACCTTAAGAGTTAAAAATATATAAATAAATACCAGTTCAATGCTGAGCAGCGTATTCTTAAGTAACAGTGATAACTCCATTATGTCAACAATATCACTCGCCAGATATTCTAAATCCACATTTGACCTCTTCTTTTTTGTCTTTTTCTTTTTTTTTTACAGATGTATCGTCAGGCGCCAGTGCATCATACTTACCAGCAACAGCCATGAAGATTTATCCAAAAACAGATACAGGATTTTCATCTCATCAACCAGACATAAAGGTCAGATAAACATTTTCTGGCTGTTTTTCCTGAATTATTAGCTGAGTTGGTGCCAGTTGAGCTCATGAGGTGTAAAAGAAAACTTGCTATTGTTCCACTTTGTAGTAAATGGACAAAGGAATGTATATAAATATAAATATATATATATATTTTTTTTTTCCAATATATATATATATGTGTGTGTGTGTGTGTGTGTGTCTATATATATATATATATATATATATGCATGTATATACATTGTTTTTGTTAACTGGTAATTGGTATTCTTTGGTGCAGAGTATT